>OY755251.1:50650588-50932741 GCA_963576725.1 Azorinus chamasolen | reverse complement strand
CACTGGTGTAGTAACTTGGGAGTCTCGCCAGGATACCAACTGACACGCCGATCGTTGATACTATTCAATTTGAAGACGATAATACAATAGGCTTGCTGGGCGCTACCTCGTTTGTATCACAAGGGGGGGGGGCATTTCGTGGGTCTAGATGGTCTAAAAAGTAAAAAAAATTGATTGGGTCGATTTAGTGTTATATTATACGTATATAATATAGCACTAAATCGACCCAATCAATTGTTTTGACTTTTTAGACCATCTAGACCCACGAAATGCCCCCCCCCCCCCCCTGTAATTTGCATCTGCAAACAGCTTGGATCCAGATCAGACTGCGTCGCATCAGGATCCAAGCAATTTGACACTCGCTGAATAGCTTCTCAAAATATTGAACGAATCGGCAGAAAGTAAACATGGCACTAGATCAGAATTACAGCAGCCATTGTTTTAACAGCCGGTCATGGTTTAACGTTTTACTCTATAAACACGCCTTTCTATGTCTTTGCAAACAGAGTAGACCCTGATCAGACGGCTCCTAGAGGAGCCGTCAGATCAGGGTCTGCTCTATTTGCTGATGATATAATATAGATACGAATCTACAGTTTCTGCTATGTCCTAAAGATCCTGTGTTCCATTATAAAAAAGTATATTCATTAATATTCATGACGTCATCATTTCTTACATAAATATTCATGGAGTAAAGTGTCAACAGTTCCTCAAAATCTTGAACGAATCGGAAGACAAAACATTGCACTGGGTCAAACTTAGAGCAGAAGTTGTTTTTTCAAAGCGGGGCATAGGGTTAACAAAGTATTCTTCTAACTTATTTTGAATTTTAATGTTTTGTCAGTCAAGTCATATCCCATGCGTCAAGGAAGAAATATTGTTCATTGTATGCTACCATACCCGAGCTTTAACAAAAAGAGACCAATATACCATTCATTACCCAGGGTGCGTATGTTAATGAAGACGAATCGACGATACAATAAAAGCTCGCTAACTTGAATGTTTTAACCCTTTCCTTCAGATAAACGTGTTTTCAGGCATCTGCAAACAGAGTAGGCCCAGATCAGACGGCTCCTATAGGAGCCGTCTGATCAGGGTCTGCTCTGTTTACTAATGGAATTTGATAGATCTGTTTCTTTAGTTTATAAAATGGCAATAATGTTCCACCTTCCATATTTCATTATAACTAAGATTTGACATCTGCTAGAATTTAGTTTTGTTAAAATTTCTCTCATTTTCTTTTTGAAAAATTCTAGCACTGTAACAAGCAGTTTGGATCCTTATGAGATGCCCAATTTTCTCGGCATCTCATCTGGATCCAAACTGTTTGCATAGGTAATAATAGATGCGACAATGGCAGCGAAAATGTCAATACTATGGGGACGTCATGCAGAAAGCTCCCGGGGGTGCTTTCCTCGTGACTTCCACCCTGTATGGATGTGTCACGTGTCTTAAAACCCGATTATGATACTTATCTAAATGTTCGAAACAGCGAGGTTTTACTGTGATTTAACATTTCCCTCGTACTAACGCCTTTTTCACGTGTTTGTACATACTTAATAGAATAGACCCTAATCAGACTCCTATCAGAGCCAATGACCAGGGTCTGGTCTGTTTAGTTGTGGGATTATAATAGACCCGGCCCTACCATGTCTACCAATATCAAACAGTCCAGTGTACATGTATGCCATTATAAGCATTCAGATAATAAACATTCATGATGTCATTATTTCTTTCATGAATATTAAACAGGGAAGGGGTTCAAATAGCGACAGTCTTTACAAAATATTGGGTGTGCTCATCATGAATCCTGTGTCTTAACCCTTTCCCTGTTCTGCATTTAGGCCAAATTTCAATACCTACTGAATACTCATTAACAAAATAGTTATAAAGAAATATGCAAGGTGGACCATTGTAGACATTTTAGAAAGCAAAGAAACAGTTCCATCAAATTATATTAGCAAACAGTGTAGACCCTGATCAGACGGCTCCTCTAGGAGCCGTCTGATCTGGGTCTACTCTGTTTGCAAATGCGTGAAAACACGTTTGTATGAGGGAAAGGGTTAAAACCAGATTATGATACTTTTTTTAAATGTTCGAAACAGCGAGGTTTTAATGTGATTTAACCTTCCCCTCGTACTAACACCTTTTCACGTCTTGGTAATTAAAGTAGACCCTGATCAGACTGCTATCAGAGATCTGTCCGATCAGGGAAGGGGTTCAAATTTACAAAATATTGGGCGTGTATGTTAACCATTTCCTTAATGTAAACGTGTTTTCGCGCATCTGCAAACAGAGTAGACTCAGATCAGACGGCTCCTATAGTAGCCGTCTGATCAGAGTCTGCTCTGTTTGCTTATGGAATTCGACATATCTGCGTCTTTAGTTTATAAAATGGCAACAATGTACCACCTTCCATATTTCATTATAATTATTTTGTTCATGAATATTCAGTAGGTATTAAAAATAATGGACTAAATAATAGAACAAGGAAAGGGTTAACGGATTCCTCTCTGATGTGGTCGGTGTGAACACTGTGACACTACTATGGATGAAACATGTCTGCTAAAATTTTGATATGGTGCGAGTTTTTACTGCCTCTGTTTCTATAAAATGTTTAACCCTTCGCTCCAGTATACGTCTTTCTACGCCTTTTCAAACAGAGAAGACCCATATCAGACGGCTCCTGTAGGAGCCGTCTGATCAGGGTCTGCTCTGTTTGCTTATGAAATTCTACAGTTTCTGCCATGGTAAAAAAAATCGTGTATCATTGTGAGAAAATAACAGATTAATATTCATGATTTCATTTATTTCTTATATGAATATTCATGGATTAAAGGATCAAAGAAACTGATGACCGAGTGTCAAACAGCTTGGCAACTTATCTGGATCCCAGCTACTGCAAATGGGAACCAGGTCGCACCCAGCGTTATAAGGGTTAACTTTTTCCCTTTTGAATGGTCATGTTAAATAACATCATTTATATTAATTAGATAAATTGTTATAATGGCATGTGTACACAGGGAACTTTTAGCACTAGTAGATATATTATAAGTTCATGAGCAAATAAAGTAGACCATGATCAGACGGCTCTGACAGTAACCCACTGACCTGGGTCTACTCTGTTCGCAACAATGTGCAAAGGCATTAATTCATATGAAGGGGAGTGTTAATTTAACGTAAAATCAATATAAAACACATTACATGTATATCTATATTGCTTCATTGACCAGTCCATTGTTTAACCCTTTCCTTCATATACACGTGCTTTTACGCATTTGCAAACAGAGTAGACCCAGATCAGACGGCTCCTATAGGAGCCGTCTGATCAGGGTCTGCTCTGTTTGCTAATGGAATTTGATAGATCTGTTCCTTTAGTTTCTAAAATGGCTACAGTATTCCACCTTCCATATTTCATTATAACTATTTTGTTCATAAATATTCAGTAGGTATTGGAATTTGGAATAAACATTTAACAGGGAGAAGGAGTTTACCCTGTTCTTCACGTGGACGCCCTTTCAAACAAGCTAGTCTGCTCTGTTTTGCCTATGAAATTATATATAGCTGCTCCTTCAGTTTCTGCTAATACCAAAGCATCCTGTGTACATAATTATCCTACCCTAAAAAAAATCAGGTAATAATTTTTCATGATGTTATTATTTCTTACATGCATATTAAACAGTGAAATGGTTAAATGTCACCCAATGGCTAGTAGCGCATGAAAATCAGAGAAATCAGGAAAAGACAGAGAGCAAAAGTATGATTACCATATTTATGAGATATATTCCATAAGCGTCGAGGGAAACCGAATGAAGATGCAACTCCTAGCTTATCAGCGGTGTTTTACGGCAAGACACACAACCCAATATATATATAGCGTATATTGCACTACGATATCGTTTATAGTATCGGCTCGCCACAGTGGGATTGTTTCGACGCGAGCATAAACTGGGCTATTCTTCGTCATAGAGGAATGACCCATTCGCAAAGTTTTTGACGACCGCACGGTCGAATAGTTTTGTACCCCATATTATCGTGTTAAGATAATCGACGTCTGCAGAAACTTTGGTCAGTTGTAGTTTTTACTTACTTCCAATTAGTTTAAACTTTAGAGACACTACTGACCTATTGTTAAACCAGATATATATACATGTATGCATGCATGTGTCTCTTGTCAAACAGAGAGCATCCCTGTGATACGTTAGGTTACTCTGCGTCTCAAGAAAGATCTAAAGCTGTTTACATGTACAAATGTTTCTTAGGTCGAGTTTAGCTATAAACTGACCCTTTGTTATAGGATTACACTGTTATATAACTATTGGTATTTTACGAGCCGTTTTAACCGATTACCTTATACGGCTATTTTAAGATCCAACCACTTTAAATAAATCTACCGAATAGGAGCATTAACTAGAGAACAGGAAACTTTTAGAATTTTGTAGTTTGAAACCATTGCGATAAATAGAGCATTTGCTCCTATAGGAGCAAGGTGATTTTTACAGAGGCGTAGAAAGGGGGTATTTATAGAGGAAAGGGTTAAGCCTTTAGCACCAAATAATTTTCGGCTGCACATACTGTCGTCTGCTTCATATGTCAGACTGGGTTTCCATTCAATTTCCACATAAAACATAACAGGAGTGTTGAATAGTTTGGATTCTGATGAGACAGGTTCGCCCATTGCGTTAACCCTGTGAGTCGCTCTCCGACGATCGTGTCGGTGAAAGAGTCAAGCCTAAGTAAGGCAGGAATGTACTCGTACCCATAAACCAGACAAGGTGGACAATACCCCTCCAATAGGATAAACAAAACAAAACAAAAACCCACACCGGCTGATTAATGTTTGATACAAAGATATACATGTAGTTATCTGCGCCAGGTACATGTACCCACAGACAGAGGTATCCAATAACTTTAGCCTTTAACTTCATAGATATTCGTGTAAGAAATAATTACATCATGTATATTAATCAAGATTATATTTTATAATGGCATATGAACACAGGATCTTTTGCCCAGGGCAGAAACTAGAATATACAGTGCTCCCTCTCTACAACGACACCCTTTGGGATACGAATACTGTATGTGTTGTCCAGAGGGAGTTGTTATAGGGAGGGAAAATCAAACATAACTGGCTTGTTTGCAGATCCCCAGATAAGGTGTATTTCGAGAACTAAAACTGTTATGCCCCAATCAAACCCTATGTTGTGACCACTGGTCACAACATAGGGTTTGATGGAGGCATAAAGAAAATACGATGGAAAAAGGTTGTTTCTGTAGCCTTGTTGTTTCGGAAACAGTGACATGCGTTGTTGTAAGGAGGGAATCGTTATTGAGAGGACCGTTGTAGGGAGGGAGCACTGTATATTATTTCATAAGCAAACAGAGCAGACCTTGATCAGACGGGGTCTGCTCTGATTGCTTATGGATTAATGCAGTTGCTGCAGCAATGGCCAACAATCCACGTGCTCGTGCTAATATAACAATTATTCTAATTAATATTCATGATGTTACTATTTATTACATGAATATTCATGGAGGAAATGGTTAATGTCGAATAATAAATTGCTGTCCAACAGTATTACATTGATTTGATGTCGGCGAAAGTCATTACTTTCGGTTTGTAAGTCATTACATTCGGTTTAAAACCGAAAGTAATGACTTTCACCGATATCAATATCAAGCTTGTAGAGATTTTTAGAAAAAAAAATATTTGAAGAAATTGTAAGTACATGTACACGATATCCATTCATGTTATCAAACCAGGACGATGCCTTATAAACCAGATATGTGGTGTTTCGAGTTGAATTATAATTATAGCGTATTTCTATTTCGAACCTCAGCGTCAACCTGTGTCTTGAGGGGTTGGTTGTCACTTTGGCGACTCGTTGTAAAAGCGTGTTAATATTCTGAGAAAAAATAGATGACTGCTCAACAAGAGTGATGATTTCTTTGATAAATGAGACACAGTTTATGGAAATCGGTGGTCAAATAAGCTTTCAGTGAACGAACCCATTGATTTTAGAGCAGATTTCCACCGGAGTTGAATACCTTTTACTTATTATATAGAACAGGGGTGTTCATTTTTTTGGTTGGGTCAGAAAACTATCTTTTGGTATGTTTTAGATACTTATGACATGTGATTAAAAGATAATGTATTTGTGATGAAGTTGCTGTTGTTGAGACATAGCATGCGAAAGGCACCTGTGGATTGATATACATGTAGGTGCTTTAACTGTCACAATATCCATTTTTCTTAGCCGGTGATATTATGTATATTAACCAAATGGATTTCTGAAACATGACTTGTCATATATTATTAAAAAATGTTCTCTACCAACACTGTTGACAAGCTTTTTCATTTGTTTTCGACAGTTAAGCTTACGGGTACTCCTCTTGTTATTGAAAGCATCACTATTTGACAAAGAAATATTCATTTGTTAGAATGGTTCTCGAATCGGTCTATGTTAACTATTCCTAAAAAAGACAATTTGATCAAGGTTTGTTCTAATTGCTTCAGGAATAATAAAGATCTGATTCTGAAGTGACTGTCACAGCTTAAACTCATATTTTAAAGAACCATTCACGCAGTAAGGCATTCTAAACTGAATAATTTATGGAAACAACAACATATAAGATATAAAGCCTGTGCACGTGAACTATTATTTTACTGAATTTTTATTATAGCATTATGAACAAGGATGCTATAACTTCATAAGCAAACAGAGAAGATCCTGATCAGAAGATCCTACAGGAACCATCTTATCTGGGTCTACTGTTTGCAAAGGCTTGAAATGCGTTTGTAGGGGGTAATTCTTATAAATAGATCTACATTTTCGCGCTTTTGAAAACAGAGCAGATCCAGATCAGACGGCTCCTATAGGAGCCGTCTGATCAGGGTATGCTCTGTTTGCTGATGGAAATTGAAAGATCTTTTTCTATACTTTCTATAATGGCTATCATGTCACCATGACGCTGGATCAACATTATTCTCTTTGATTTTATGGCTGAATGCATGTAACAAAAATGTGACGTGTATTTTGACATGATGATCTTCGAAAAAGGCCCTTGGTGGTCGAAATATTAGATCAGAGCAGTTCAAGTATTTATGTATTATATTAATTTCCTATTTTGGAATATTTTCTTCATCGTCAAATTAAATATCCAGTATCATACGGATTTCATGATTTTACATGAATTCACGAGGAAAAGTATATTATACATGTACATACACAGGCTATATATTCATATAAATAATAATATCACACGTAATAGGGAATCGACCGGGCGCCGAAGGCGCCGTCGATTCGCTCTACGGTAGATGGTTAAGCCCAAAAAAATTGCGTGTCAAAAGTGAATTAGGCTATTTCGGGAGTTTTCATTGGAAAGCATTGACCAGCGCCGAAAATCCGAATTTGACATGTAATTTTCTGAGAAATTCAGATGATTCGGCGACGCCGTAAATCGGGTAATAAATCGTGGTACAGTAATTTTTTTTAGAAAATCTTTATCGCTACATTTCGGACATTCTTCAATTTTCTTCTGACAGTTGCCGCCATCTTGAAATTGACTCGATTCGGCGAAATACTGTAAATAAAACATGATTTCATCAAACAAACATTACAGATAATGCCTATAAAAAATACACTTGAGAGGGTGCAACAGATAAGTTGTAGTGTAAAAAGGTGAACTTTTACAATGAAATGACGAGCAAGCCGCGAAGCGACTTGCGAGAAATAAAGTGTATTTTAACATGATTCGGACTTTATGCCGCCGAAAACTTACAATGATTGAGGTTCCAGTATGTTGGCACCCGACAGGTAGGACTATGTTACATTATAATAAGCATTTCTTTTTATGACGAGCAAGCCGCGAAGCGGCTTGCGAGGAACATATTACTTACTTTACGCACAACTATCTATCTATCTATCTCTGTATACTTGCAACCCCTCTCACGAGTGTTACAGCCAGGAAAATGTGCACGTCAGAACTGTTAGTGAAGTGAAAGATAAAAAGAAACCCACTTTCATGATGCTCAGCTAGTCCACTTTCGCGTACGACTCTATCGAGCTACTTTCGGGTTTAACGATATCCCGGCAGACGGCAACCATCACAAAAATAGAATGATGTCTTAGAGTTCATTGATGATCATTGATGAGACTAGATGCTCAGCTATAACCATGTTAGGATGTGTCTGGTTGGACTTCGTTAACTTCAACTTCAACTTTATACTGTCGACAATCGTTCACCGATTATTATGGACAGGCGCTGTCAGGAAACAGTGTGCAAAGTTAAAAGACATGGTTAATGTGTGCAAATTCAAAAGATAAAAGGCCCCAAAGCCACTTAAAAGCAATAGGTGACGTATATGACTCAATGATACAGTACAGTCAGACTAAGAATAAATGTCTCTAAGTCTGGGCTAGACTGCACATGTTGTGGTAGACCGTTCCAAAGCCTGATTGTTCTGGGGAAGAAAGAAACAAGGTGGTTCTGAGTTTTGGAAAAAGGGATCAAATAGCTCAAATTTCTAGTCTGAGTGAGATGATTATGATCAACAGCTACTAGGTTACATCTGATTTTGAAGAAGATGACCAAAGAGGAATGATTTCTTCTTTGTTCAAGTGTTCTCCAATTCAGTGAAGTTAACATTTCTGAGACACTACTGGTGTACTGGTAGTCATTGAAAACGTAGCGAGCTGCGGATCTTTGGACCATTTCTAGCCTATGAGTTAGATACTGCTGCCAAGGATGCCAAATAGAAGAACAGTATTCAACCTGGGGACGGACATATGTTTTGTAGGCTGCTTCCTTTATCTGTTTGTTCTCTGTTTTAACATTTCTCTTAATGAAGCGAAGAGTGTTATTAGCCTTGGATGTTATATTATTGATGTGATTTGCCCATGTCAAATTTTTGCCAATTTCAATTCCTAAATATTTTGAACTTTCAGTAGATTTGAGTTGTTTTCCGTGTAGTGTGTATGGGTATAAAAGTGGATTTCTTTTACGATGGATCCTGAGCACCTCACACTTGTCGGGGTTGAACTCCATTGCCCAGTCTTTTTCCCAGGCTTCCAGTTAACATTTACTCAAGTACACTTTTGCAGAGTATACCCAAATCATACAGCTCATACAGGCACCCGACAGGCACCAGTCGTTTCGCCCCTGGTTGTTTCACTCCCAATAGGGATCCTGGTCGTTTCGCCCCCATACCCTGGTTGTATGCCCCCCCCCCCTACAAAAATAATACTTACGAAATGCAATTTTCCAATACTTTAAATCTCAGAAAAGTCCCATTTTGTAGAGTTTCAGAATTGTCTGATCTGGGTCTACTCTGTTTGCAAATGCGTGAAAACACGTTCATATCAGGGAAAGGGTTAAGAACAGGGAAAGGGTTACTAAGAGTCTACTGGTATCAGTATAAGTGTAACTCCAGTATATATACTCTTTACATTAATTAAGAGTTACACGTGTGACAGGGTTCACTAACCTGAGATAATTACAAGCTGTCAACATACATACTCTTTACATAATTAACCCTTTCCCTCATATAAACGTGTTTTCACGCATTTGCAAACAGAGTAGACCCAGATCAAACAGCTCCTAGAGGATCGGGGTCTGCTCTGTTTGCTAGTAGAATTTGATAGCTCTGATTATTTGCTTTCTAAAATGTCTACAATGTCCCATCTTCCATATTTCTAACTATTTTGCTCATGAAAATTCAGTAGGTATTGACATTTGGAATAAACACAGAACAGGGAAAGGGTTAAGAGTTACACGTTTCACATAGGTTTTTTTTAACATCCTGAGATAATTACAAGCTGTCAGCATTTTTGTTAACAGCCTAAGACAATCACACGCTGGCAACATGTAAAAGCTACATGTATGTTCATATCTCAACAAATATGCCTGTCAGGGGCAGGGCTAGATTTCCTTATGAATATATAAGATTATAACCATATTATTTCAATTTCATAAGTATTTTCAGTTTCAGAGATTTTTGAATACTGTAGTTCAGACAATCGGAGAATTACTTTCAAGTATATATATATACATACGCAGGCTATATATTCATATAAATAATAATGCCACACGTAAGATTTAGGGGATAACCGTTGCGTATTTGAATATTTGCAGCAGTATATCGGTGGTTTATATGTCGCAAATTTAGTTTTACATGCGACGCGTTAGCGGAGCATGTAAAACGATTATTTGCGACATATAAACCACCGATATACTGCTGCAAATCTTCAAATACGCAACGGTTATCCCTATTATAATGAAACCATAGATCCAGATGGTAAAAAACAAACAATACTTTAAGTCCTTTGATATTTTCTCTGTCGTCATAACATGACGTCATGAAACACCGCATATCTCCGCATTACGCATATAGAAAATAGTTCTCCCGGAACCTATCAATTGTGCTTATATTTAATATACCAAGAACTGGTGTTTTCACTTGATACTTTGATTTTCACAAATGAAAACCGTTAAGTCATGGTCCTTTGAATTTCTGACGGTAGGTCCCTTTCAAAACTACGAAAGATGAATCAAATTTGACCTCGACATTGCTCGAAATTCCATAATAATTGTGCACACGGACAACGGAATTATTTATTTTTAAATTGTTTGCAATGTGGAACTGGTTGCATATTCAAGATACTTTGGCTGATTGGTGTATTTGATGAGAATGATGATAGGCCATGGCCCAAGTGGACGTGCAAAAGGAAATTATCAGGAGCGACAATCTACAGGCATGTTTGCAAAGAGCCCTCGTGTGGTCTAGAGTGGGTGGGGCGAATTCTCATTATGGGACTGTCCTTGAAGAATACTTCCGCTTCTGATTGTCGGACGAGTCGGACACTTGCTTCATTCTGATTACCGGACTTTTTCATTATTTCCCTGGTTTTGACACCAGCATAGGCCAGCAGCTAGTGCATGATTGCGGTCTCTCGGACACAGTGATTTGTGTTTTAAAACTTTTGACGAAACAAGCCTCAGCAGAAATTGTTTTCATCATTTCGTTCAGCACACGCTCACCAACAGGCCTGGATGTGTACATGATTCTTCATAATCGACTGAACGTTTGGGTTACTGAATGAAATGGTTCGATCACGGGTGCAGTTTTACCAGACCCGTATGTTTTCAGAGATTTACAGGACATGTTTCCTGCATGACTCATAAATTGTACTTTTGTCAGAGATCTTAGGTTTTCTATGTATACCACGAAGAGCGAAATTCAAGGTTATGTCAAACCACTTTTCTTTGGAAAGATTTGTGATTGATGGCAGAGAGGAAACCTGAGTTTTTTAGTGTTTTCAGATCATTGTCTGTGATCGGTTGGTAATGTTTAAGTGTTGTCAGGTCCTTCTTAAATAGTTCCAGCATGGATATAAATATCACAGCTACATGGTTATATATACCTTAAATCTTATATTTACAGGGTGCAGGTGCCACATACACCTCAAAACAGAACAGAGGAAGAGAAACGTTTGTTCAAGGACAGTGAATTAGATCAACATGTGAAATAAATGGACTCGGGATCAACTTGTGGGACTTTGCGATAGATATTTGAGTAGAATCGCCAGACTCACATTGACTACAACCATAAAGTGTGTTGAAAAAAACAAGCAAATTGAAAACATTTGACATTTCATTCAGCCAGTGTCTTCGTTCATTCAGACCCATTCATTCAATTTTACTATGAATGCGCGTATGAATATTTCGTAGTAAATTTTCTAGTGATTCGGTTTCCGACAGTATATTCATTTTTCCGACAGTATATCGGTGGTTTATATGCTTCAAATTTTGTCACGTGGACCAATCAGAATGCGTGTTACAAAAATGTTGCATTCGAATTCAATTTCATAGAGTATTTTCAGTTTGGATGTAAATTATCCAACGAGACGTACAGTGTTTAACCCTCTACTCCATAACACGCCTTTCTACGCCTTTGCAAACAGAGTAGACCCAGACCAGACGGCTCCTGCATGAGCCGTCTGGTCTGGGTCTACTCTGATTGATTATGAAATAATATAGATATAGTTCTATAGTTTGTGCCATTATCAAAAGTCCAAGTGTTATTCATTATAAAACTTACCCTAATTAATATATGCATGATGTCATTATTTCTTACATAAATTTTCATGGAGTAAAAGGTTAATTTTGGATAAACACTGGTTAGTTGACATTTTTAACCCATGTCCTGCTAAGCACGATCTGGCTCGCATTATCAAACAGTTTGGATCCAGATGAACTCATCAGGAGCCAAGCTGTTTGACACCCGGTCAACAGTTTCTCAAACGCTTGTACGAATCAGAAGTATGTAAAACAAGATGTGTTTGTCAAACACTATGCCCCCCGACCTTTGACCCTGAAGGATGACCTTGACCTTTGACCAATGGACCAGGGAGTTGAACGCGACACATCGTCTTTGTGTGATGAACATTTGTGCCAGGTTATTTTGAAATCCATTCACAGATAATAAAAAAAAAAGAAGTTATAGGCGGGACACGAAATTTGGGACGGACGGAAGGACGGACAATGCGATTACTAGATATATGTCCGCCGTTGGGGGCATAAAATTTCAGTTTTAGCAAAACTATTTTTTAGCAAGGATGGTTAAGGCAATGTGAGGCAATGCATTTATCATGTCGAGTTTTATTCAGGCTTCATGCTCTCTGAATTACAACTTATTATCGATATATAAACAATGCGTGCATCTATAATAGTCAATTGTGGAGGGTTTTTTTCTGTTTCCAGACCTCCTGATACTATACCAAGCAGAGAGAATAAACAGTGTCTGATCTGAGTTAAAGGTGTGCTTTACTACTACTACTACAATAATAATTATATAATAGTAATAATTATAATAGCTGCATTTTTATAATGACAAAGGTGTTTTAGTATTCGTAGAAACCTGTACTACTACTACTACTACTACTACTACTGCTACTACTGCTACTACTACTACTCTACTACTACTGCTACTACTACTACTACTACTACTACTACTACTACTGCTACTACTACTACTACTACTACTACTACTACTACTACTACTACTACTGCTACTACTACTACTACTACTACTACTACTACTACTACTGCTACTACTACTACTACTACTACTACTACTACTACTGCTACTACTACTACTACTACTACTACTACTACTACTACTACTACTACTACTACTACTCTACTACTACTGCTACTACTACTACTCTACTACTACTACTACTGCTACTGCTACTACTGCTGCTACTACTACTACTGCTACTACTACTACTCTACTACTACTGCTACTACTACTACTCTACTACTACTGCTACTACTACTGCTACTGCTACTACTGCTACTACTACTACTACTACTACTACTACTACTACTACTCTACTACTACTACTACTGCTACTACTACTACTACTGATACTACTACTACTGCTACTACTACTACTCTACTACTACTGCTACTACTACTGCTACTACTACTGCTACTACTACTACTACTGCTACTGCTACTACTCTACTACTACTCTACTACTACTACTGCTACTACTACTACTACTCTACTACTACTACTACTACTACTACTACTACTACTACTACTACTACTACTCTATTACTACTGCTACTACTACTACTCTACTACTACTGCTACTACTGCTACTACTACTACTCTACTACTACTGCTACTACTACTACTACTACTACTACTACTACTGCTACTACTACTACTACTACTACTACTACTACTACTACTACTACTACTACTACTCTACTACTACTGCTACTACTACTACTCTACTACTACTGCTACTACTACTGCTACTGCTACTACTGCTGCTGCTACTACTACTACTACTACTACTACTACTACTACTACTACTACTGCTACTACTACTACTCTACTACTACTGCTACTACTACTACTCTACTACTACTGCTACTACTACTGCTACTGCTACTACTGCTACTACTACTACTACTACTACTCTACTACTACTACTACTGCTACTACTACTACTACTACTGATACTACTACTACTACTACTGCTACTACTACTACTCTACTACTACTACTACTACTACTCTACTACTACTACTACTACTACTACTACTGCTGCTACTACTACTACTACGACTAATAATAATAATATAAAAATAATAATGATATGATAATAATAATGATAATAAAAATATTCATGGAAGTAACAATGACATCATGAATATTTATTAGCTGCATTTTATGATGACAATGTATGTAACAGGTGTTTTAGTGTTGATAGAAACTATAGAGCCAAGTCTATTATTATTTCATAAGCAAACAGAGCATACCATGATCTGGTTCTACTCTGTTTGTAAAGGCATAGACATGTGTTTATATGAAAATTAAGAATGTACTGCTAGCATAATCAAGTTTATAAATATTTCATACACGAAACAATACAATGACGTCATTGACCCTTTGACTGTGGGAAAAGAGTGTACTGTCATGCCATTTGCAAACAATGTATAGACCCAGATCAGAGGGCCCCTGGAAGAGCCCTCTGATCTGGATCTGCACGTGTTTGTCAGTCAAAATCATATACATATGTAATACATTAAAGCCTTTCACACTGAATGGACTCTAAGAGTTAAAATCTAAATTGACAATACAGTAATTATTCTATTTTGTATATTCACCATTCCAAGGATTAGGTCAATATCACGGCACTAAACGGTAACAGAATGGTAGCAGAATGTGAGAACTTTACACCTGTGTCGTGAACACCTGTCCACACTACAGTAGCATATTAACATGTATTATGCAGAAAAAAGTATATGTTTGCTCAAACTCAGATCTGTTTGGCCCCTGGTGAGTTGTCTGGTGAGAGACTACAACCGGATGTCAAACGGCTTGGATCCCGATGAGTTGTCATGTGGGAGACTACTGACCGGGTGTGAGAGACTACTGACCGGGTTAAAACTGCTTGGATCCCAATGAGTTGTCTGGTGAGAGACTACTGACCGACTGTCAAACGGCTTGGATCCATGAGTTGTCTGGTGAGAGACTACTGACCGGGTGTGAAAGATTACTGACCGGGTTAAAACGGCTTGTATCCTGACGAGTTGTCTGGTGAGAGACTACAGACCGGGTGTCAAACGGCTTGTATCCTGACGAGTTGTCTGGTGAGAGACTACAGACCGGGTGTCAAACGGCTTGTATCCTGACGAGTTGTCTGGCGAGAGACTACTGACTGACTGTCAAACGGCTTGGATCCATGAGTTGTCTGGTGAGAGACTACTGACCGGGCGTGAGAGACTACTGACCGGGTTAAAACGGCTTTGATCCTGAGGAGTTGTCTGGTGAGAGACTACTGACCGGGTGTCAAACGGATTGTATCCTGACGAGTTGTCTGGTGAGAGACTACAGACCGGGTGTCAAACGGCTTTGATCCTGAGGAGTTGTCTGGTGAGAGACTACTGACCGGGTGTCAAACTGCTTGATCATGACGAGTTGTCTGGTGAGAGACTACTGACCGAGTGTCAAACAGCTTGGATAGTGAAGAGTCGTCTAGTAAGATATTATTGAACCAGTGCCAAACAGCCTGGATCCAGATGAGTCGGTCAATAGTTAGAAACTACTGACAAAACGAAACTATTGACCGAGGGTCAAACAGATTGGACCCGGATGAGTCGTTTAGTTAGAAACAACCGACCGAGTTATAAAAACATTAAGTCTGCATGAGTTTACATACCCTTTACTCTATAAATACGCCTTTCTACGCCTTTGCAAACAGAGTAGACCGAGACCAGACGGCTCCTATCAGGATCTGCTCAGTTTGCTTATTATATAGATATGTTGGCCAAGTTTTAGCTATAGACAAACAATTCTCGTGTCAGTGCGCTATTATAACAATTAATCTGATTAATTTATCACAAGTATCAACTATATTTCTGGACCGAGCAATACCCACTTAACTAATTTCATATGCAGGCCACTGTTTACCCAATACCTCATAGGCTATTTTTAGATATAACCTCTTTGAAAAAATCTTCCGAAAAGGAACATTGACTAGAGAAAAGGAACATTTTATAATTTTGTAGTTTGAAAACATTGTGATAAATAGAGCATTTGCTCCTATAGGAGCAAATGCTCTTTTTATTACAATGGTCAATATGAGGGAATGGGGTAAAGTGACAGTCCTTACAATAAAGGCATAATTTATTATTTTCAATAACATCATGAAACTTGGTATTTATTATGGTCATTCATTATTAAGATTTGTCAATTTAAACTTATATCGAAAAATACCCATGCGATACAAAAGTTTTAATCGATACTTATAATTTTTGTTCTACAACAAAAAAGTATCGACGTTTGTCGAATAGTTATTGGAACTAAAACGCGAGCCGAATAGATACTAATACATTGCCAAATAATATCGTGCCTTCGATATACATGGAAGTTGTGTCTTTATACAACTGGTTTTCTTGCGATATATACTTCTTTTCGGCATACAATGAATATATTTCTATAATTGTCGCATAAATACACCACAACAAATAGTGCAGTCCCAGATCAGACGCCGCCTTTTCAAGGCGGCGTCAGATCAGGGACTTCAATTTTGTCTCAGTCTCTATTTCTATAGTTGTACCTTAATCCTTTGAAATTTGCATTGATTTATCTCATTTCTTTATTGTACCGAATGATTTAACAAAAGTTAAATTGCAAACGACAATTAGAAATTTGGCGCCGAAAGGGTTAAGCCCGTTTAGCACGCTGTGCATTGCATGTCATGCTACAAAAGTTTTGTTTCATATGTTTCAAAACAAGATACAAAGATACAAAGATATCTTTGGTTTCAAAACAATAGTTCTTGTAGAAAGCACAGACGCGTTAAAAGGCGTAATTGTACATAATTACGTAATTGTATAGCAATATTGTGTACGCTGTACTTTTTCGCACGTTTTTATTTGCGTCTTCGATCAAATTAGATTACACTTAAGAGTGAAGCCTTTCGTCGCCAAATAGATATCGTCTGCTAAGATTGTCATCTGCTACAGGTTTCAATTTAAACTGTCTTCAATTTGTTTTTGAAAACACAGAGATTCAAACCGTTACTCGGCGTCGCATCTGGATCCAAACTGTTTGCTAATGTCATATAGGGTCAAAGTTTCTACCATGACGTCGAAAGATATAATTACGCCATTAAATAATACAGATACATATTTCCGCATTTGTAGACCGAGTAGACCTAGATCATAAAGTTTCTGTAAGAGCTGTCTGATCTGGGTCTGCTCTGTTTGATTATGTCGAAATATTTATGTCGAGTAGTTTTCGCCATGCCAAAAGCATGCCTCTTATTAGGATCCAAATTATTTGATGCTATACTTTTGATTTTTTTTAAAAAAAAGAAGAAAAAAAGTCATCAAAAGAACACTAAAGAAGAGGGCACATTTTGAAGACGACGATATTTGACAGCAAAGTTAGAAGACTTACTACATTCCATCTGCTAATATATTGTTTGCTGTTACCATTTTACAAAAGTTCAGTTTGCTTTAATTGTTTTCTTAACCATTGACCTGTTCAGTCTTAAGTCATTCCCTCATAGGCTATTTTTAGATCCAACCTCTTTGAATAAATCTACTAAAAAGGAGCATTAAGAAGAGAAATATTTTTTTTAGTAGATTGTAGTTTTGAATCCATTGTGATAAAAAGATTTATCACAATGGTTTCATAAAGTGACTTTTACAGAGGCGTCAATAAGCTGGAATAAGTTAAGCGGCCATCAAAAAAAGGGCCTAATTATGGGTCTGCCAGGTAGGTGGTAGTTTAATGCCGGTCAAAAGTAATGCAGAAATCACCTATAGGATCGTTCTGCATTACTTTAGCCCTGCATTAAGCAACTACTTTTAAGACGCCCATGTTCAATAAACGAATGGCCGCTTAAGACAGGTTCTACTGTATTCATGTAAGAAATAATGACATCACGAATATGTATTGGCTGGATTTTTATAATGACATATGTACACAAGATGTTTTTGTATTGGTAGCAACTGTAGAATCAATTGTATTATAAATTCATAAGCAAACAGAGCAGATCTTGATCAGACTACTCCTATAGGAGCCATCTGATCTGGGTCTACTTTATTTGCAAATGCGAGACAATGCGTTGTTATGAAGGAAAGGGTTAACAAACAAGATCAGAGTTCCAAACAGTTAGCATTCTCATGGGACACTTACTCCAAATGTTGACCATTTGTCCATAGTGTGTGTAATGGGTCAACAAGCCCGTGTGGACATGGGTAATTAGATAATGGATAACAACAGTAAAATTTGTATTTACAGTAGAACCTATCTCAAACGGTCACCAACAAGTGGTATAATTATGTGTCTGTAACGCAGGTGGTAGCTTAATGCAGGTCAAAAGTAATACAGAAAGCTCCTGTAGGAGCTTTCTGTATTACTTTTGCCCTGCATTAAGCAACCACCTGCTCTTTAAGACTCCTATATTCAATAAATGAATGGCCGTTAAGGACGGGTTCTACTGTATTTCTCGCCCCTGTTTGTCTGGCTACTTAACCCCTTTCTCCGCTGTGAAAAAAAAATGTGTGCTCAAATTTGGATCTGGTGCAATTTTGACTACTTCCGGTTCGTTGAAGCTTTGAGAAACCTTTGACCGAGTATCAAACAGATTATCACACCGAGTTACACCGAGTTACTCGGCATCTCATCTGGATCTAAGCTGATATAAATGCATATCATGTCGTGGTTAGCGAGATATGGGCTAATTGCCCAAAGTATTCGCGTACCCAACCTTACCTCTCTGTCGGTATGTAAAGCTTAATGATTTAACTAGGCACGAGCTTATTAACGCTTGAATTAGACTGACGTGGTAGCAAATAATGTAGACCCCTTCAGGAGCCGTTTGATCTTGGTATTCACTGGATGCATACATTTTTGAGTCCAAATACTTAGGGGGATTAGCGTATATAAAACGCCCCCGTATATAAAACGCCATCGTTTGTCAATCTGATTAACCCTTACCATGCGGGACATTAGTGACTGGTGTCCTTTGTCAACAGTGTATACATTGTACCCAGATGAGAGGACTTTTAGAGGAGCTCTCTCATCAGGATCTGCACTGTTTGTCATGTTTCACATTAAACTTTTCTTTAGAGAAAAATAAAACACTAAATATTCACCATAAGCTTGACCTGTTTGAATTTTGGAATTGTCCATTTGATAATTCAGCTTTGTAACAGTTTGTTGAGGATGACAACAGTTTTCTATTGTTGCCTTAAATTTGTTCAACACTGGATAAAATGTTCACACATTTTGAAAATATAGTGGAATCATAGTAAACATTCGAGCAACTCGGCATCTGACCAGATTCCGAACTTATTGAACTTTCTTTTAAAGTATTGAAGACATGCGCAACATGTACGTGTGCTTATTGAGGCATACGATGATTACCGTTGAAGCGATACATGGCTTATAGCCTATTACACAACAGCATATCCCCTTGAAGCGGGACACGGGTGTACTCGCATTTACAAAACAAAAACACACAATGCAGACCCAGATGAAGGTCTACGTTGGTTGTCATTCAATATCATAACCCCGATCAATTATTACCCTTTCATGTTGATGGACTCTGCCATTAAATCCACTTTGAATATTCAGCATTTAACACTGTACTCGATATATACGCATTTTAACACTTTTGTCAAAAGAGTAAAACTGTATTAGACAGCTCCAGCAGGAACCACCTGACCAAGGTGTGCTCTATTTGCTTACGGCATTCTACACGTTCTGCCACGGTCAAAACTGATTTTGTGCATGTATGCGATGACAGGAAATAAGCTAATTACATATAATATACATACATGCACAGTATACATTTTATCTTACATGTATATTCATGTAGTAACGGGTTTCAAAGAACATGTCCGCGGTTTTCTAGAGGTGGACAAAGTTTGTTTTTCAGACTTTACTTATAACACCGCTGTTGGTCTTGGTTTGGCTGTATTTGATCTGCTATTGTGTAAATACAAATATGTACTTATGGACTTTTGTGACAATAACTGTGGTAATCTCTCAATGAAAGACATTGTGCACTTTGTACTAGCTGAAATTATGGAGAGACTTAACTCTTGATCACGTGATTGTTGATGTAAGGACATCAGGAATAGTAACGAGGGAAAGTTTTATAATGACAAAGAACATGTTCTCTATGGCAGAAACTGTAGAGCCGGATTAATATACAGTAAAACTCCTCTAATGCGACCACCAAAAAGGGACATAATTCACAGTGGCAAAGGCAGGTGGTAGCTTAATTCAGGACGAAAGTTATGCAGAAAGCTCTAGGAGCTTTCTGCATAACTTTCGTCCTGCATTAAGCAACCACCTGCTTGTGAAGACAGCCATGTTTGTTCATTAAGTGGTCCCATTAGAGGGGTTTTACTATAATTCAATAAAAAACGTAGCATACACTTATCAGATGGCTCCTATACGAGTCGTGTGATCTGAGTCTACTCTGTTTTGCAGAGGAGCCAAAAGGCGCCTCTATATAACAAAGGATTATTATTTTAATTTTACATAATAAAACTTTAATGTATGAGCACAAATATGTTTATAATTTATTGCATAAATACAAATACAATTGAACTTCGATATCTCGAAATTCAAAGGACCATACAAATTTCTTCGGGATAACAGAAATTCGACTTATCCGATTTCTAATCTGAGCAATTTCTCAGTTTCACAACTTAATGAAGGTCATACGTAATGCTGAAAGATGATATCTTAGAAATATATACTGAACCGAAACAAGAACGTCCGTGATGTAAATCTAAAATAATCCGTGTTACTTTACACGTTTATATAAACTTGTAAGTACAGTAAAACCCAGCTAATGCGACACCTAAAAGAGGTATGACCCTGGGTGTTAGATGCAGGTGGTTGCTTAATGCAGGACAAAAGTAATGCAGAAAGCTCCCAGAGGAGCTTTCTGCATTACTTTCTCCTGCATTAAGCAACCACCTGCTTATACAGACACCCATATTTATTCATTAAGTGGTCGCATTAGATGGGTTCTACTGTACAGTGGTATGTTTTAATAGTTTGCTTTCAATGATCAAAGATGGCGTTCCACAGCCTAACCCATGGTACCCTCGCCGACCTGACAATATAGTGCAATTTATTGACCTGCATTCGATGGCATCCGGAACCAATCTTATACTATATCTGACATGGAAATGCTTCGTAACAGAAGCTTCGGCTTATTATGTGCAACAAAATCCACAAAAATAGCAATGTGTAAGAAAGGCGCACGGATATACAAATACCAGTCACATGAAGAAATCACGTAATCAGAACATGAATGAAAATACTCAATGAATAAAGAAGCGCGCGTCGGATGACTTTATGCAACTAAAATCTTTGTACATGTAATCATGCCCATAACTGCGAGTGGTCAGTGTGATAATAAGCATAGTGGGAAACGGCTGAAGTGTCAGCTGCAACTGCATCATCAACTGGATAGAGTGTTAATCCCTTCCCTTATTGATACGCAATTCCATGCCAAAGCGAACTTATTCGATATCAGATTGATGCCATGCAAATAATACTGCAGCGTCTACAACGCTTTGATTAATAGCTGCTCATGAACAGGCTCAATAAAACCGAATCTGCAATTGTCTCTTTTCGCATTGTTGCTTTTGCGTTCGAAGGATCTCCTAATTTCAGAATTCAGTTGTCATAGTTGATTTATCTTGCATTTTTTCAACTACACTGTCAGAATATCAACTAATTTGGATACTGATGAAATGCCGAGTTACTCGGCGTCTCACGTGGATTCAAACGGTTACAGCTGTTATCATTCATCCGCCTGCAGTATGCTAAAGGTGAGGTGAATCACATACAAATATTTCGTTAACCCTTCGCTTGCTATTCACGTCAATATACGTACCTGTAAATAGTGAAGACCCAGATGAGACAGCTCCTGCTGGAGCGGTCTCATCAGGGTCTGCACTATTTACAAGTTGATTGTGCAACCAGTGCACTCCACAGCAGTGAGTGCACAGCGAAATACTTGTACACAGTGAAGTTATATGTAATTATATAACAGGGCATGGGTAAAGAAGGAGAAATGTATTTTTAAATTCAGCAAGAGAAGGGTTGAATAACTTCGAAGGTGAACGGCACGCTTTATAGCTCATTTTTTGCACGTATAACACAAACTATTTTCAATCACATTTAGAATGATGTGGCAAACATCTTGGTGAAAAGGGATAGAAATATGATTATTGACACAAACTTCCTGCCTTATTATCCTTTTTATACTAAACCCGGGCCTCAAAATGCATCATAATGCATTTACGGCGAGACAAAATTTGAATACAAGGTCCTGTAGCTTTGTATGGCAGGTCTTGCATTGGCGACAAATACTTTTAAGTGAGGCCTATACTATATATTATAGAGTTCACATACAATAAATAACATGTAGAAAATGTCTATCACAATGTCACCAGTGTTTGTAAGATTATGCATGTACATGTTTTAGTATAAGGGTTTTAATACTCATGGCCCTGCTGTAATAAAAAATAATGTCTGCTCAAATTTTGATATGTTCAATGTTATCCCATTACCTCATATGCTATTTTTAGATACAACCTCTTTTAAAAAATCTACTGAAAAGGAGCATTAACTAGAGAAAAGGAAAGTTTTAGAATTTTGTAGTTTGAAACCATTGTGATAAATAGAGCATTTGCTCCTATAGGAGCAACTGCTCTATTTATCACAATAGTTTCACAAAGTGACTTTTACAGAGTCGTCAATATGAGGGTTAAACAATCTCCAATTCAATACCTAGTGAGAAACACTGATTTAACCTTTTCCTTCATGCAAACGCGTTTTCACGCATTTGCAAACAGAGTAGACCCAAATCAGACTGCTCCTATGGGAGCCGTCTGATCAGGATCTGCTCCGTTTGCTAATGGAATTTGAACGATATGTTTCATTGTAATTATTCTGTCCATGAATATACAATAGGTATTAAAATTTGGAATAAACATAGAACAGGGAAAGGGATAACTTGGCACCTCATCCGGATCCTAGTTGTCTGCAAATGCGGTTACATGTAACCCTTTCGCTGCCAATGCCGGATCTGTGATTACCTATGCAAACAGTTTGGATCCAGATGAGACGCCGAGTAACGTCTCATCAGGATCCAAACGGTCTGTTACTGTTACTATGTTTTTGAAACAAAAATGAAGAAAATCAAAAGAATGAAAATTTGTAGCAGACGACAAAGTTAGCAGACGACAGAGTTTGGCAGCGAAAGGGTTTAGGTCGCGGATAGCAGGACAGGGGTTTATTTCCAAACCCTTTACTCCGTGAATATTAATGTTAGAAATAACGATGTCATGGGTATTAACCCTTTCGCTGCCAAACTCTGTCGTCTGCTAACTTTGTCGTCTGCTACAAATTTTCATTTTTTTTTATTTTCTTTATTTTTGTTTCAAAAACATAGTAACAGTAACAAACAGTTTGGATCCTGATGAGACGCCGAGTTACTCGGCGTCTCATATGGATCCAAACTGTTTGCATAGGTAATCACAGATCCGGCATTGGCAGCGAAAGGGTTAATTATAGTAATTTTTACAGTGGCATTTGAACATGTGAAATTTAGAGCATGTTAGAAGAAGCCGCAGAATAAGATTTATATTATTCCATTGGCAAACAGAATAGCACCTACGGGGGTCGTCTGATCTGGGTCTACTCTGTTTGCAAAGGCGTACAAGGGCGTATTGGTGGAGTGAGGGGATAAAAACCCTTTCCCTTATGTAAGCGCATTTTGACGCATCTGCAATCAGAGTAGACCCAGATCAGACGGCCGTCTGATCAGAGTCTGCTCTGTTTGCTTATGGTGTAATATAGATCTGGTTCTACAGATTCTGCCTGAGCCAAAATGTCCTGTTTCCATATGCCATTATAAAAGAATAATCTTATCATTTTTCGTGACGTCATTATTTCTTACATGAATATACAACAGGGAAAGGATTAAAGTTACACGTGCTTCAAATTTGGCCAGCATCGTATTTAATCCATTGGTACCTAATGTCTGTTAACCCTTTCGGCGCCAATTTTCTAATTGTCGTCTGCGATCCAGTTTTGTTATATATGTCAGTACAATAAGGAAATGAGATAAATAAATGCAAATTTCAAAGGAATAAAGCACATAATAATAATATATTATATAGAATTAGATATTGAGACATAAAGTGAAGTCCCTGATCAGACACCGCCTTGAAAAGGCGGCGTCTGATCTGGGACTGCACTATTTGTCGTTTACATTGGCAGTGAACGGGCTAGAAATTGCATAAACAAACGATGTAGACCCAGATTAGAGGGCACCTGAAGGACCCCCGGACCAAGATATGCACTGGTCGCAGAATCCATCAATGATAATGGATTATTCAAGCAAATATTTTGTTAGCTTTGCCCCCCCCCCCCTTCCTCACGAATTCTAAAGTAATATCTGGTCTGATTGTTCTTACACAATATTGGAATACATCGGTTAAAACATAGGAACATAAGCTATATTGGATTATTTTCTACAAAAAATTCTATCCGAACACAAATCACTTCGGAAAAGTGTAAAACTGTACAACAGTTACATCTCAATCTTTAAAATATATACAGTAAAATCCTTCTAACCCGGACACCTTGTACAGAATTCCTATAGGAGCAAATGCTGTATTTATCACAATGGTTTCAAAAAGTGACTTTAACAGAGGCGTCAAAAGGCGTCAATATGGGTCAATATGAGGGAAAGGGTATAACGAAGTTCTATAATGGTATATGAACGCAAGGTTATTGACTTTGGCAGACACTGTAGACCCGGGACTATATAATCCCACAAGCAAACACAACAGGTCCAGATCAGAGAGTTCATACAGGAGATCTCTGATCTGGGCGTACTCTATTTAAAAAGGCATGAAAAGGCGTCTATTTAATGTATAGTAAAACCCATCTAAACCGGAATTCTAGTAGAGAAGAATTTATATACTTTTAACCAGGTGGCTGCTTAATGCAAGGTACTTTCTAGAGGAGCTATCTGCGTGACTTTCACCCTGTATTAAGCTGGCACCTGACTGATATTGATATTAAACGTTTAGTTAACCCTTTCGCTGCCAATGCCGGATCTGTGATTACCTATGCAAACAGTTTGGATCCAGATGAGACGCCGAGTAACTCGGCGTCTCATAAGGATCCAAACTGTTGGTTACTGTTACTATGTTTTTGAAATAAAAATGAAGAAAATCAAAAAAAGAAAATTTGTAGCAGACGACAAAGTTAGCAGACGACAGAGTTTGGCAGCGAAAGGGTTAAGAGGGAGTTTTGCCGTTTTACTGTAAATGGTTAACATTGGCTATTGGAGTATAAAAGATAGTAACTTTAACCCTAGAGGTAGCGCCTTTTTATGACTCGTAAGGTCATAAATATTAATATGCTTCCGGATCAATTATTCTGTCGAGTTAACCCATTACCTGATAGTTGCTTCAAGTTGCTTTTGCAAACAAAATATGACCTAGATCAGACTACTCCTGTTGGAGCCTTCTGCGTTGTTTGTCTATGAAATGATATAGTTACGCGTCATAAATTAAAAAAAAATAACGTTTTTGTTTTTTGATGCCATTGTAAAAGAATGATGCATTTTATATTCATGCATTCATTATTTCTTACATTTTGACATGCATGAGGTCAAATATTAATTCAACAGTGATGGCGTCATCTAAGAAAAGAAGATATATTAACATACTAGGGAGTTGTAGAAAGTGGTTAGTCCTCTCTTGACATGCCCTCTATGACATATTTATTGCTTGTTGTACTATATTATCTGTAATTGTCATCGTTCCGATGCACAATAAATATTGGAAACTAATCTATTTCAAGAAATGTACGTTGAAAGTAAAGATTGTTTTTCGCGAACACCCCTGCAGTATATAAATTTAAAGTAAAATCTTTTTTTTTTGACTGGGTCAGAAAACTATCTTTTGGTATGTTGTAGATACTTCCTTTGACATGTGATTAAAAAATAATGTATTTGTGATGTTGATGTTGTTGTTGTTGTTGATACATAGCATGCGAAGGACACCTGTGCACTAGTGTACTATGTTCTCACTACCTTGACACATACGCGGATGCCTTTGTTCCCGCAACAACGACCATCGTCGTCACGGTCTGGTTTCTTTACATCGATATCAACGAAGATAATTGAAATATTTCGTTTCAATCAAAATTTAAATTTGACCTCTGTACGTTGCCGATAACCCGAACCAGCAGTTCAAATACGTTTCACTACTTTGACCGCTGTACACAATGAAACACGAGTTTAATCATTTCCCTATTTTATGTTTATTACAAATTTCAACACCTACTGACTATTCATGAACAAACTAGTCATTTTGAAAAATGTAAGGTGGAGCATTGTAGCCATTTTAGAAACTAAAGAAACATATATATCAAATTCAACTAGCAAACAGAGCAGATCCTGATCAGACGGCTCCTATAGGAGCCGTCTGATCTGGGTCTACTCTGTTTGCAAATGCGTGAAAATGTGTCTATATAAAGGAAAGGGTTAATGACCTGATTCAGGAGATCCCTGATCACAGATGTGTATCTATTCATCAAATAGCCCTGATCTCGCTTGAACTCGCGACCTGAATCCAATCAGCAAATAGCTTGGATCCAGATGAGACGCCGAGTACATTTGTAACTCGGCGTCTCATCTGGATCCAAGCTGTTTGAAACTCAGTCAATAGTTTCCCAATTGTTCCATTGACTCATATTGACGACTTTTGACGACTCTGTAAAAGTCACTTTGTGAAACCATTTTGATAAAAAGAGCATTTGCTCCTATAGGAGCAAATGCTCTGTTTATCACAATGGTTTCAAACTACAAAATTCTAAAATAATCCTTTTCTCTAGTTAATGCTCCTTTTCGGTATATTTATTCAAAGTGGTTGGATCTAAAAAATAGCCTATGAGGGAAAGGGTTAAGAGTTTGATCAAATCCGAATTTCTCAAAATTGCAGTAGATCCAAAATAGATATTTTTTTTCCACACAACGGGATAAGGGTTAATGTTGCTTATCCTACTTGATAGAATCCTCCCATACATTGAACGGTGGTGATTGCAATTACAGTAAAACCTCTCTAATGCGACCACCAAAAAGGGGCATAATTCTGTCTGGCAGAGGCAGGTGGCAGCTTAATGCAGGACGAAAGTTATGCAGAAAGCTCCTATAGGAGCTCCTATAAGCTCCCATACATTGAACGGTAATAATTTCAATTGCAGTAAAACCTCTCTAATGCGACCACCAAAAAGGGGCATAATTCTGTCTGGCAGAGGCAGGTGGCAGCTTAATGCAGGACGAAAGTTATGCAGAAAGCTCCTATAGGAGCTTTCTGCATTACTTTCGTCCTGCATTAAGCAACCACCTGGTTATGAAGGCAGCTATGGTTATTCTTTAAGTGGTCGCATTAGAGAGGTTCTACTGTACACATCACTCTGGCGATATGCTATCCCCAATAAACCAGACAAATTGAAACAATAACAACTAATAGACTCTTATAATATTATCTTCAAATTGAAATAGTTCATAATGCATGTTAAATGTCTTCATAAGAAACGATTGAATTTATCAGGGACCTTCGACTGGCAAATACCAAAGACTCTGATCAGAATTTTCCTGATGGATCTCGCTGATGTGAGTGTGTACTGAATGCAAGTGTCAATTTCATTTGACGCGTTTTCAACATTCTAACTCTTTGCACGCTAAGTAACTTTTCGTCTGCAACAATTGTCGTCTGCTTCAATTCTTAAAATAAACTTTCTCTCATTTCTTTACAAAAATATGGTCAATATGACTAACAGTTTGGATCCTGATGAGACGCCGCATTATGCGGCGTCTCATCTGGATCCAAACTGTTTTGCATGGGTAATCACAGTTTCGCCGCTAGCGTGCAGAGTTAAGAGGATATTTTTCCCAATTAGTTTCTATAAATGACGAATGCTAAATTGATATAATATAATAAATACTCGATAGTTCGAAGTTTTAGTAATGAAGCATTGAGATTATTTACACAGGACTGGTGGCTGCTTAATGCAGGGTGAAAATTATGCAGAAAGCTCCTCTAGGACAATAATGATACTTGTTTTAGTGTTCGAAATATCAGGGTTTTGCTAAACATATTCCAGCGTATATGTCGTTAGGATTATCAAGCACGTTGTATTGAATGCGGTTATGACCTCAACGTACATGAGAAAATGAGACATCTGCTAAAACGTATGTACAAAGGAAGAACTTGAAGAATACTGTATTGAAACTTTACGTATTAAACATGTTATAGCAGCCCTTGGGACGTGCCCATCCTTTCACATCATTCATTTGGTTGTCCAGGTTCGTAGCAGACTGCAGTTTACATATAGGGACAGTCCTTGATAGCATTTTACTTATGTCTATACATGTAAGAAATAGTGACAATATGAATATAAATTAGCTGACTTTTTATATCGGCATATGAACATGTGAATGTTTGGTTATGTCAGAAACTGTAGAACAGGTTTGTATTATTCGGTGAGCAAACAGAACAGATCCAGACAGACGGGGGCTAGTAAGATGTATTAAGACATTTCCCCTTATGGTTCCTTCATATATTAGTGATTTGATACCGCTCTACGTAAGGGAGCTAACCCACTATCCATTAAGAAATAGCGATGATATCGAAGTGCCTTTCTCACGTACGTCAGTCTCCAAGAAATCATGCATCCCGTCTTCAATAGCATTATGGAACAACATCAGTCCAGATAGCAGATATTTAAATACATTAAGCTCATTTAAAAACTCATTGCGGAACAATTTTAGCAATTATAACGTTCCATCTTACTACTTATTTGGAGATAGGTATTTGTCAGCTATCCACGCCAGAATTAGGAACAACTGTAGCAACCTGAATGGTGATCTTTTAAAACCCATCTTAATCAAAATCCTTTATGCGAATGTTCACATGAAGTTGAAAATGCCGAACATTACTTTTTTCGATGTAGTTTTTTTTTTTTCAAAACCAGAGACTTAACCTATTTCATACAACACAAAGGTACCATCCTCTAAATACCGAAATGCTTCTATTTGGCAAACAAAATCTAAATGATGAAGACAATAAAATCATATTTGCTGCCGTGCATTGTTATATAATGTAATCACGGAGGTTTTAGCCTCACATATTGTGCAACTATCGATATGTGTTCTAACTCTTAGTAAAATATTATACTTTTTCTAAGCTTATGCTAAGAGGTCTTACTTATAACGGTATGTTCTTATGCTAAGATGTCTCTCTGATCGTACTACTTTAGTTAGGATACTTGTCGCCACATCTCTCTCTCTCTCTCTCTCTCTTTCCCTTTCTCTCTCTCTTTCTATCTCTCTCACCCTCTCTCATCCATTCTCTCTCTCTCACTCTATATCTTTCACAAACATTGTATTAAGTTTCATATTTTGTTTGCCATTACATGTATATATGAATGCTTTGTATGGGGAGGGTCAAATCTAATGTTGTAAGAACTTGTGACCCGACCCAATTTCCTCTAATATGGAAATAAAATATGTTTAAACTATCCCCTAGTGACGAATTTATAAAAGTCACTTTATGAAATCATTGTGATAAATTGAGCATTTGCTCCATGCTCTATTTATCACAATGGTTTCAAACTACAAAAATCTATATTTTTCCTTTCCTCTAGTTAATGCTCCTTTTCGGTAGATACATTCAAAGAGGTTGGGTCCAAAATAGCCTAGGAGAGAATAAGTTAACGCCGTACAGGCCTAGTCTGCGCCTGTGCTGAAATTGTTTACTTGTTTGAAGTAAGTATGCCCGGCGAACTCAAATTTTCACTTCTCTATGTTATACTTCGTAACAAATACAATTTAATCTCGCTTTTAATGGCTAACAAAGCCTTCGTAAATGTAAACAGAATTAGTAATGAAATTACATTAAATGTTATGTTTAACCTTTCTTACCGCTTCCTTCAAAAAGACGTCTCTTTGTCTATTTTGCAAACAGAGTTGACCCAAATGAAACGGCTCCTGTAGGAACCGTCTGAGTAGGGTCTGATCTGTTTGCTTATGGAATAATATAGATGTGATATTCGTCATTTCATTATTTCTTACATGAATATTCATGGCATAAAGGGTTTAACACCGGTAGGAAGGCGATCAGTATTGTTTTAGCTCGTACGACGCAGTGTTACAATCGAAACAACATTGATCGAAGGTAAACAAAACATTAAGTCATAGAGACATCGAATCGGGCTCCAGTATATTTCTGCATCTTATTTAAATGTATATATTGGTATTTAAAATATTCTTTCAAGGTGTTTGTGTGCGCTGTTCTGGCTTTAAACGGTATCATAATAAAAGTCCACGCAAACTTCAGTCTGATGCAACTTTTATTTAGTTGACTTCTTCTTTGATCAATACTTTGAGAAACGGCTGATCGATTGTCAAAAAACTTAGATTCTTAAGAGACACACCTGGATCCAATATTCTGAAAGTGGGTGATCCTTCAAAAGCAAAAGTAGCAATGCGAGAAAAGAAAATTGCAGACTCGGTTTTATTGAGTCTGTTCATGAGTAGTAATTAAATATGCGACACTACTCACGCCCCCTAGCACCGGCTTAAGCAGTATTCAATTTTCAAAACTATTAACATCTGAACTAATGATCCAGAAGGACCAGAAAATATAACAACACTGAGAATGACGGTCGGTGCTGTTTGCAAATGTCGACAAGGGTTAAAGGGGAATATTGTTAGTGCAAGTATGCAAGGGAGATAAGCAATGGACTTTTTCATCCATTTAATATAAAATGAGTTGTCTACCTTACAACAAAGGAGAACCAGTATAGATCCAGACCAGTCGTTTTTTAGCAGTGCAGTGTATGACCATGGTCTATATATTGTTTCAGAGGGGACCTCTAGCAGACCCCTCCGTCTTGATCTACACTGTTAGCAAATTCCAGTTGGCTTACACTCGATTCCCGGAGTGGAAGGAATAAACATTGGGTAGTGGTGTATTTAGAATCATCGGCTATCTTTTAACCTTCACAATGCGGGACACGAGTCACTAATGTCCTTTGCAAACAGTGTAGACCCAAATGAGATAGCTCCTAGTGGACCCCTCTCATCAGGGTCTGCACTGGTTGTCATGTTATACTTTTATTTAGAAACTTCTCTAAATATTCACCGTAAGCTTGATCTGTTTGAATGTTGGAATGTCCATTTGAATATTCAGCACTGTACGGGTTAAGCATAGGCGGAATAAACTTACGTGGTACATGTACAATTATGTGCCAATATTGGATTGTCATTTATACAGCTGATAGAGGTTGGATATGTTTTATGAAAACAATGTACTGAATGATGAGTACACTTTAAAACATGTGCCCACGTCGGTTTACAGGAATTGTGCATTTATTGATACGATTTACATGTACAATATAGTGATATATGCTGTGTATAAGTAATCAAAGGCTAGGCACTTCCTCTACTTGTACGGGTGATCTAGCGATATACACTGTGTATAAGTAAGAGAATGCTCAAGGACTACGTAAGGCTTTCTTCGTCTATTTCTACAGATGATCTAGTGCCATACACTGTGTATAAGTAATAGGATAATCAAGTGCTCTACTAGTCTAAATGTAAATGCGATCTAGTGATATACACTGTGTATAAGTAATCAGATAATCAAGTGCTCTATATCGTCCAAATGTAAGTGCAATCTAGTGATATACACTGTGTATATCTGATAAGATAATCAATTGTTCTGCGTCGTCTAAGTGTAAGTGCAATCTAGTGATATACACTGTGTATAAGTAATCAGATAACCAAGTGCTCTACATATCGTCCAAATGTAAGTGCAATCTAGTGATATACATATACACTGTGCAGAAGTACATGTAATGTATAAGTACATGTAACCAGATAAACAACTGCTTGATGTGTCGTCTACGCGTATATGTATTCTAGTAATGCACTCGACAAAAACAGTAATCAAATGATATACATGTACATGTACTCGATTTACATCAGTTAAATGGTATGCACACTCTGCATGTAATTTAATCAATCACTAAGCGAAGCTGCAATTAGGATAAATACATGATGTCACAGCGATTCAGGACCCAGTATGTGCTCCTAGTGTTACTGGCAAGCTTGGCGTATTCTCAGAGTGTCAGACTTTTCACCGTGCCTGGGGTCCCTGCGTGCTATGTCTCCAGCTCCGCTAATCAGGGCAGCCCTCTGTTCAAACGATGTGACTTTAGCAACGCACATTGCACAGCAGACAATGTTGGCCGCTATTTGTACTGTAGCACAGACCACTATTGTTGTTCCACTTCGGACAGTTGTCCACAGTGCTGTATTGAGTAAGCCTTCTCTAGTTCTATGTATCTCACCCTTTTCTTCTCTCCTTTGTCTCTCCATTTTTCTATCATCTCTCGTTTTCTTACCCTTTCCAACTCCATCTCTTCTTCTCACTATCTTTCCGTTCTCTTGTCCCTCCTACTCTCTTTCCATTCCCTCCCTCACTCTATCTGTTTGTAATGTGTTTATCCTCCTCATATGGCCCTCGTTCTCAACCTCATTGTCCATGTCCCAGGGTTATAAAACATTTTGTTTGAGTCTGAAAATCATTCTCAAACATCTGATCAATCAGATACTTCATGTGTCCATGTTTATAAAACTTCTAGTTGAGTCTGAGTTCGTTCTCAAGTTTTCGATTGAGAACTCAAATCTGACCAATCAAAAGCTTGAGAACGAAACTCAGACTCAACTAAAAGCTTTATAAGCATGGACCCAGAATGATCTCTGTCTCAGACTCAGAAATTTTATAACCTTTGACACATGTCTCTGACTTACACTTTCTCATTCATAGTCTCTGTCTCTGTCTTTTCATTTACAATGTCTCTCATTGAATGTTTCCATCTCCTTCTCCTTCTCTCTGTCTATATTTCGTCTTTCTTTCCATGTCCCAAATTGTGGAGGGGCACTATAGATTTACTATTGTCCTTTCGTCCATGCTTTCGTGCACACCTGCGTCTTGATATTTCGGTAGCTTGCACCTTACTAATAAACTTAGTGTTTATATAGTTTCTGGTCCTTCGGGATCACTAGTTTCAGTGTGAAAATTGAATACCGCTTTTAAAGCCGGTGATAGCTGGTCACGAACAGACTCAATAAAAACCCAGTCTACAATTTTCTCTTTTTGCATTGCTACTTTTGCTTTCAAAAGATCTCCAATTTCAGAATTAGAGTCATCAAGCTTTATACGAATGTTATTGCAATGAAATGTTATGTGCCCGTGTTAATCATTAGCATTGGGCCAGTAACGCAATAGTTATGGTCCTTGACTTGGTCAAAAATAAACCATATATCAGAGCTCCAGATAAATGCGCAAATCAAAATATTTTCAAGTATAACTTCTTTATTTCTCCACCAAACCCTATGTTGTGACCACTCTTTAGAATCGTCTCGAAGAGACGATTCTAAAGAGTGGTCACAACATAGGGTTTGGTGGAGAAATGACGATTTTAGTATTTGATTACGCACCGTTATCTGTAGCTCTGATATATGGAGAGTTTGTAGTAAATATGCCAGTAAGCTTATCTCTATTAACCCTTTACTCCATAAATAAACCTTTGCAAACAGAGTAGACCCAGATTAGACGGCGATCCGTCTGATCAGGGTTTGCTCTCCTTGCTTATGAAATAATATATAGTTTTCACATTTTCTGTCATGGCAAAATATTCCATTATTAGAATCAATCTAATTAATATTCACGGTGCCATTATCTATTACATGCATTTTCATGGAGTAATGGGTTACATTCTGACTGTCCAGTAACCTGTTTGATAAATGAGACAGATGGCAAAGTCTGAAGACGACACATTATTTGCATATTAACACTTTATCTCATGAATATTCATGTGAGAAACAATGATACCATCAATATAAATAAGACTTTTATAACGGCTCGTTAAGACAGAAAGTTTTGGCCATGTTAGAAAATGCATAATCAGATCATTAGACAGACAGATAGATACATTTATTTCGGTAAACAGATAAAATAATATGGATCACAAAAGATTTATCAATTTATATATTATATCATGATATAAATGTAATATATAACTATATTATCCCATAAGCAAACATATAAGAACGTGATCTGTATCCATGCTTATAAAACTTTTAGTTGAGTCTGAGTTCGTTCTCAAGTTTTTGATTGGTCAGATTTGATCCTTTGGCTCAAATCTGACCAATCAAAAGCTTGAGAACTCAAATCTGACCAATCAAAAGCTTGAGAACGAACTCAGAATCAACTAAAAAGTTTCAAAAGCATGGACCTAGTGTCGAATCTGTTTTCAAATGCGTTAACCCTTTACTCCATAAATATGCATTTGACGCTATTACAAACAGAGTGGACCCAGATCCTGTAGGAGCCGTCTGATCAGGGTCTGCTCTGTTTGCTTATGGTATTCTACAGTGTCTGTCACAGCCATATACTGTATTCATGTCTTCATGTGCCACTATAACATTTAATCTAATGAATATTCATTATGTCATTATTTCTTTCACCAGTATTCATTTGGTTACCATTTTATTGGTTTATTTTAGACGAGACGATCTAAACGGAAAAGAGATCGCAGGCATTGTGATTGGTATATCCATATTTGTCTTCGTCACGATTGCGCTGTCGGTGTTTATATCGGTGAAATTCTGTACCACTCGTAAATGAGTCCTCTTTGAAAGAAGACCTAGGAGAAATGTCGCAAAGTGTCCACAGAGAAGACCAAGACCAGTAACAGCGCCAGGAAATATATTTCTCCGTTTTTGTTTTGTACTGAATTTGTTTACAAATGTGATTTTTTTGCATTTAACCCATTCCCTCATATTGACGACTTTGTAAAAGGCAAATTGTAAAACCATTGTAATAAATAAGACATTGGCTCCTATAGGAGCCAATGCTCTATTTATCACACTGTTTTTCAAACTAAACTACTCTAAAATTGTCATTTTCTCTAGTTAATGCTCCTTTTCGGTAGATTTATTCAAAGAGGTATCTAAAAATAGTCTATGAGGTAATAGGTTAACCCTTATTGTGGTGTACTGTACATGAGCCTCACTAATGCCATTTGCAAACGTGAAGGCCTGGATGAGAGAGCTCATAAGAGGAACCATCTCATCAGGATCTGCATTGTTTGTCATGTTTTCTCCAAAAAAAAACCCTATTTCATGACATGTTAATCTTTTTAAAAGGCCCATAGTAGTCGAAATATTAGATCAGAGCTATTCAAGTATTTATGTATCATATCATTTCCCTTTTTGGTATATTTTCTTCATTGATAATTATTATACATATGCTTTTCGTATCTCATCCTATGTCTTATGCAAATGAAGTACCTTATGACCTGTATTAAGCTACCATTTATTTGATGGAATATAATGGAACTGTTCAAATCTGGCGGTCGCTTACATGTAATTTCGACTTGCATTAAGCTACCACATGCCTTAATCATCATCCGGACCTTTACGGGGTCTAAACGGGTCCCAAACCTATATTTTATGTCGGAATGTGAAGCAAACAGAACAGACCCTGGTCATATGGCTCCTTCAGGGAACTTCTTTTCTGGTTCAGCACATTTTAGCTATTTCCATATAAAGGGACACTATGCATAAATGGTTAGCATCAGAATCACGTGATGATCCTCATCCACGTGACTGTTACGAGACGTCTGCAGGAACACACCTCCAAATAAAAAATGAGATTGGTCCATAATAACATTTCGGCAAGTTCGCATAGTTAATGAGGCTTAAATGGTTTAAAATCGAGACCTTATTGCAAACCTTTTGTTATTATACATGTATGTACAATAGAACCCCTCTAATGCGACCACTTAAAAATATCCATAGCTGTCTTAATAAGCAGGTGGTTGCTTAATGCTAGACGAAAGTTATGCAGAAAGCTCCTATGTATTTTTCCGAGTGCTGATTATTTTCAAGAAAGCATGATATACTTTCAGTAAATGTACATTCATGTATTTTCGTTTTTGATGTGCGGTTTGCGCATGTGTATTTGTTTCTATCATATTGATATTAAAGTACAAACACGATTGCATTTATCTACACCCTTTACTCCATAAATAAATCTAATCAGAGTATGCCCAGATTGCATATGAAATTGTAATACATTGTATATCTGACTTTGTAGGTTCTACCAATACCAAACACTCATAGGTCATTTTAAAAAAAACAATAATCGATAAATATTCATAAAGTCATTGGCTCTTACATGAATATTCAAATAGGTAAAGGTTTAAATATATTTGTACGTTTAGTAAATCAGTAGTAAATAAATGATAATGTCCGTATGTTCGTGTTGATGTTGTTATGACTTGACATTACTCGACATGAGTTAACCTTTGACCTGTTCCAGATAAGAGACTCGGATAAGACAGACCTCTCTCTGTCTCTCTGTCTGCCGGCCTGTCTGTCTGTATGTCTGTCTGTCTCACAGACAGTCTGTCTGACAGACAGACAGACAGTATGCCTGTCTCTGTCTGTCTGTCTTCATCTGTCTCTGTGTCTCTGTGTCTCTATCTCTGTCTGTCTATATGTCTGTCTGTCTGTCTCACTGTCTCTCTCTCTCCCTCTCACACACACAAACGCACACACACTCGATCGCACATATAAATACACACCACACACACACCACACCACACCACACCACACTACACAGCAAACACCATACACACAGGCAGTCTCTAACATGACCTTGCACACATAGTTCTAAAGATATCTGTGCTTGAAGATATCTGTGTAAGTGTCTGACTACCACTGTTCTCCTTAAGCTCCTTAAAACCTGAGTTGCTATCCGTAAGATTGGATTTTGCAAACCTCGGCGTCCGATCAGGAGCCAGTCCATGTATTACTTAATACAGTAGAACCTGTTTTAAGCGACACTTGGACACTTGAATCTTGAAAAGCAGGTGGTTGCTTAATACATGGCAAAAACATTGTCTTATACGACCATTAAAAAGAGGTTTTATTATGGGTCTGTAAGGCAGATGGTAGCTTAACGCAGGTCAAAAGGAATACAGAAAGCTCCTATAGGAGCATTTTGCATTAATATAACCCTGTATTAAGCAACCACCTGCTTTTAAAGATTCCTGTGTCCAATCAATGTAAGGTCGCTTAAGACATGTTCTCCTGTATAGTTAACTAGAGAACGGACTATTCTACTTTAAATATCCAACATTCAAAAGATAAATACCACAACGCCCCACACCTCCGGAATAGGACATATTAACCCTTTCCCTCATATTAACGACGGTTGACTTTGTGAAACCATTGTGATAAATAGGGCATTTGCTCCTATAGGAGCAAATGCTCTATTTACCACAATGGTTTAAAACTTCAAAATTCTAAAGTTTTCCTTTTCTCTAGTTATTGCTCCTTTTCGGTAGATTTATTCAAAGAGGTTGTATCTAAAAATAGCCTATGAGGTAATGGGTTAATGAAACTTGTACCACGTATTGACACTCCTCACTTGATGCCTTAACTGATGAATAAGCATGATACGCCTAAATGATAATAAATGCATGGATATTTATTAGTTGACCATAACTGAAACCGTAGACAGAACAGGCCATGATCAGACAGGCCACGGCTCCTACAGGAACCGCCTGATCTGGGTTTATTCTCTGTTTGGAAAGGCGTCAAAGGAAGTAATTATCAAGTAAATCGATAATTTGCTAATAGAATGTCAACAGTGATTACTGAACGTTGACTTTAGAATACTATAATTATGAATATTAAATCACGACAAACAATACTGCCGTTTGTAAATAATGTCTACTTCTTTGAAAACCCCAACAATTTATTCGTCTTAACCAGGATGTGTCTCGTGGAATGAACACTTTGAGTGCGAGAAACGAGTAAACTGACATTTTCAAACAGTGAAGACCTAGATCAGAGGGCTCCTAGAGGAGAGTTCTGTAATCAAGGTCTGCACTGCTTGTATTCCAACATCCCCTAGCAAATCAAAGCGTTTAACCCGTACAATGCTGGAAACGCACAAGCCACTAATGTCCTTTGCAAACAGTGTATACCCAGATGAGAGGGCTCCTAGAGGAGCCCACTCTTCTGGGTCTACACTGTTTGTCACGTTACAGTTTTCTTCAGAAAAACCCCTAAATATTCACAGTAAGCTGAACTTGTTTGAATTTTGGAATATTCTATTTTAAAATTCAGCACCGTAGGGGTTAATGCTGACCAAACACGTCCATAGTTAAACAATGATGGGGCATTCCAATTCCAAAGTGTGAATAGAACAGTGCATCACTCTCCCCACACATATCATGTCAATGTGGTCTGTACAACGTATTGTCTCACCCTCCCCAGACAGATCATTCCAATGTGGTCTGTATCACCTATTGTTTCACCTTCCCCAGACAGATCATGTAAATGTGGCCTGTACCACGTATTGTCTCACCCTCCCCAGACAAAGCATGTCAATGTGGCCTGTACCACGTATTGTCTCACCCTCCCCAGACAGAGCATGTCAATGTGGCATGTACCACGTATTGTCTCACCCTCGCCAGACAGAGCATGTTAATGTGATCTGCGCCACGTATTATCTCACCCTCCCCAGACAGAACATGTCAATTTGGCCTGTACCACTATTGTCTCGCCCTCCACAGACAGATCAGGTCAATGTGGCATGTACTATGAATTGTCTCACCCTCCCCAGACAGAGCATATCAATGTTACCTGTACCACGTATTCTTGTCAATGTGGTCTGTGCAACGTATCGTCTCACTCTCCCCAGACAGAACATGTCAATGTGGTGTGTACCACGTATTGTCTTACCATTCCCAGTCAGAGCATACCAATGTGGCCTGTACCACGTATTGTCTCATTCTCCCCAGACAGAGCATATCAATGTGGTCTGTACCACGCATTGTCTCATTCTCCCCAGACAGAGAATATCAATGTGGCCTGTACCATGAATTCATGTCAATGTGGCCTGTACCACATAGTGTCTCTCCCCAGACGGAGCATGTCAATGTGGCATGCACCACGTATTGTCTCACCGTCCCTAGAAAGAGCATGCTAATGTGACATGCAACACGTATTCATGTCAATCTGGCATGTACTACGTATTACATCACGCTTCCCAGACAGAGCATGTACATGTGGCCTGTACCACGTAATGTCTCACCCTTCCCAGACAGATCATGTCGATTTTGTCTGTACCACGTATTGCCTCACCATTTCCAGACAGAGCATGTCATTGTGGTCTGTACCACGTGTTGTCTCACCCTCCCTAGACAGAGCATGTACATGTGGCCTGTACCACGTAATGTCTGACCCTTCCTAGACAGAGCATGTCGATGTTGTCTGTACCACGTATTGTCTCACCCTTTCCAGGCAGAGTATGTCAATGTGGCCTGTACCACGTGATGTCTCACCCTCCCTAGACAGAGCTTGTACATGTGGCCTGTACCACGTAATGTCTGACCCTTCCTAGACAGAGCATGTCGATGTTGTCTGTGCCACGCATTGTCTCACCCTTTCAAGGCAGAGCATGTCAATGTGGACTGTACCACGTATTATCTCACCCTCCACAGGCAGAGCATGTCAATGTGGCCTATACCACGTATTGTCTCACCCACCCCAGACAGAACATGTCAATTTGGCCTGTACCACGTATTGTCCCACCCTCCCCAGACAGAGCATGTCAATGAAGCCTGTACCACGTATTGTCTCACCCTTACCAGATAGAGCATATCAATGTGGCCTGTACCACGTATTGTCCCACCCTCCCCAGACAGAGCATGTCAATGTGGACTGTACCATGTATTGTCTCACCCTAACCAGATAGAGCATATCAATGTGGCCTGTACCACGTATTGTCCCACCCTCCCCAGATAGAGCTTATAAATGAAGCCTGTACCACGTATTGTCTCACCCTTTCCAGACAGAGCATATAAATGAAGCCTGTACCACGTATTGTCTCACCCTCGCCAGGCAGAGCATGTCAATGTGGTCTGTACCACGTATTGTCTCACCCTCGCCAGGCAGAGCATGTCAATGTGGCCTGTACCACGTATTGTCTCACCCTCCCACGTATTGTCTCACCCTCGCCAGGCAGAGCATGTCAATGTGGCCTGTACCACGTATTGTCTCACCCTCCCCAGACAGAGCATGTCAATGTGGCCTGTACCACGTATTGTCTCACCCTCCCCAGACAGAGCATGTCAATGTGGCCTGTACCACGTATTGTCTCACCCTCCCCGACAGAGCATGTCAATGTGGCCTGTACCACGTATTGTCTCACCCTCGCCAGGCAGAGCATGTCAATGTGGCCTGTACCACGTATTATCTCACCCTCCCCAGACAGAACATGTCAATTTGGCCTGTACCACGTATTGTCCCACCCTCCCCAGACAGAACATGTCAATGTGGCACGTACTACGTATGAACGCTCCTTCCGTAACCATTTTGATCATAACAGTAACTTTAGAATCAGATATGTGTTATTTCGCCAGCAAACAGACCACGATCAGACTGCTTCTGCAGGGGGCTCTGATCTGGTTCCATTCCATTTGCAAGGCCGTCAGAAAGCGTCTCGATAAGGTATGAGAATGTTGACAGTCATTTTTTGGACATCAAAACACTATTATCTCCTGTATGAATATAAACCCCTGACATTAATACTTCGTATGCTAATTATGATTACTTTTTTAAATACGATTATTATTTGCCTAACCAGGATGTACCTGTCGCGATTAACCCTTTAATGTGAGACAGGGGCGTATAGCGTATAGCTTAATCGCATTTGCAAAAAGTGCAGACCCAGATCAGAGGGCTCCCAAAGGAGCAAGGAGCACTCTGGCTGGTCAGACTCTGCATTGCTTGTCATGCAAACTCCTCATTTAGAAAATGTTAAGCCTCTAATACTGAATGGACACGTAATCAAACACTAATGGGCCATCCCACTTTGAATATCAGCATTCAAAGAGTTAGAAAAGATCTGCCGAGATATAAAAGAGTGCAGCAGAATCCCTCTAAACTGGAATTACATGTCAGAACAAATTAGGCATTTTTATGCAGGTGGCTGCTTAATGCAGAGTGAAAGACGTGCAGAAAGCTCCTTATGGAGCTTTCTGCATGACTTTCAACCTGCATTAAGATGCCATCTGTATAAAAGACCGGTTTTGATACTAATATTAAAGTCCGGTAAAAAGGGATTTTACTATACCACATATATATAGTCGTTGTTCAAATAATACAATAAGACAAATCTATTCAGATAGTTGCTCCCCGTGCCATTCATTTTGTCTAGCAGAGGGTGAAACAAAACCATATAACTCAGCATGAGTTTGCACAGCATGGTATCTAGAGTTGATCTACAGGCATCGTGTTACAATATCTACAGTTCATCTAGAAGTATCATGTTATTTAGATACAAAGATAAGGTGTGTCATTTAAATCTTTTTTCAATAATAACGCCTTTATTTCTCAACCAAAACTTATGTTGCGATCATTATTTAGGATCGCTTTGTCTACTTCCGATTCGAACAACTTTTTGTGAAACTATCGATCGAGTGATTGAGTTGGGTTTTACGGCACTGCGAAAATGAATAGGTCATATAGCGCCGATGAATGATGATATGATATGGTGATGGATGAATTCAGGAAGATGATTTCGGCTAATTTCATTTTCTGCACTGCAGCGCTTGGGATCAAAACCACCAACCGTCAAATAAACAAAAACATCCCCTGTGACAATTAAACCTCCAACCATGGCATGATGGGGAAGGAACTGGGGGGGGGGGGGGGGGGTTATCGATCGAGTGTCAAACAGTTTAGACCCTGATGAGATAATCGGTGTCCCATCTGGATCGAAACTGTGTGCAAAAAAGTCATGTGATTAGCGGTATGAGGGTGAACAAGCGAGGAAATACATTGTCCTTCGTGTTGTTTTGTAAACATAGTAGATCCTGGTAATGTAGCAAAACTGTCAAGTTATATAATTTCACTACAGTAAAACGCCTCTAAACCGGTATTCTAATAGAAATGAATTTAGATACTTTTAGGCAGATTGCTGCTTAATGCAGTGTGAAAGTCATGCAGCAAGCTCCTCTAGGTGCTTCCTGCATGACTTTAACCTTGCATTAAGCTGCAACCTGTATCCAAGACCGATATCTATACTGATGTAACGTCCGGTTTGGAGGGGTTTTACTGTATATATGGCTATCGTACAGTAATGCATGTTAGAAACTAATGTCGTGTCTCTGATTTAGCGGCCGATCTAGGTCAAAGTATAAGAATAAATTCATATACAAAATATATACTCAGCCACCACTTGAAATAAGCATAGTTCTATGGTTTTTAAGACAGGTGGTAGCTTAATACAGGGCAAAATTATGCACACACCTCCTCTAGGAGGTTTCTGTTTTACATTCGTCCTGTATTAACCCATTCCCTCCTGGACTATTTTTAGACCCAACCTCTTTGAATTAATCTACCGAAATGGAGCATTAACTATAGAAAAGGAGAATTTCGGAATTTGTGTAGTTTTGAAACCATTGTGATAAATAGAGCATTTGCTCCTGTGGAGCAAATGCTCTATTTATCACAATGGTTTTAAAATATGACCTTTACAGAGATGTCAAAATGTGTCACTATAGGAGCAAGCATCTACTCGTCCTCATATTTATACATTAGCTGGTCCCTTTAGACCGACTCTACTGCATTAAACAACACCTGCTCTTTAAATACCCCATTTTTTCATCATCTGGTCACTTTATGCCGGTTCTACTGCATTAACACATTATCCACTAGTGACGCATTTTTGCGCATCTATAGAAGTCACTTTATGAAACCAATGTGATAAATATAGAAGCAAATGCTCTATTTATCACAATGGTTTCAAATTACAAAATTCTGTTTTTTCCTTTCCTCTAGTTAATGCTCCTTTTCGGTAGATACATTCAAAGAGGTTGGGCCTAAAAATAGCCTAGGAGAGAATGAGTTGAAGCAAAATCTGCTCTTTATAGACACCGTGTTTATTCATTATATGGCCGCTTTAGGCCGCAATTTCTATAAGCTCTTTGCATTACTTTTGTCCTGCATTAAGCAACCAACTGTTCTTATAGACCTCCATAAATATTCATTATTTGGTCGCTTTAGGCAGGGTCTACTATGAGCTTTTTGCATTATTTTCGCCCTTCATTAAGCAACCATCTGTTCTTTGTATACTCCATGTTTATTCATTATATGACCACTATTTGTCGTTGTGCATTTAACCCTTTCACCGCCACAGTCGCATAAATGCACCACGACAAATAGTGCAGCCCCAGATCAGACGCCGCCTTTTCAAGGCGGCGTCTGATCAGGGACTTCACTATTTGTCTAAATCTCTATTTCTATACAAATGTATATGTGCTTTATTCCTTTGAAATTTGCATTTATTTATCTCATTTCCTTATTTTACTGAATGATTTAACAAACTTGGATTGCAGATGACAATTAGAAATTTGGCGCCGAAAGGGTTAAGCGACATTGGCGGTGAAGGGTTGACGAATTGAATGTAAGTAAAACTTACAACAAATCAGCATTTTATCTGGCATGTTTATTTTCAACAGGATATGCGTAATACAAGGTAGCGTGTTCAATCGATTCGATCACGGGTGTCCCTATATGTCATTTATACATGTATTGTTGAGCTTCCAACAATTAATGCATGGCGCATGCGCAGAAATAGTGGCTCTATTTCCGAATGTTGAGTGTCTTTAAGATTGAGTGTCATTCAAAATGATGCGGACACTGTGTGTATTGTGTTTCTTGGTTTGTTGTATCCCGGAGAGCGTCACGGATGAGACGAGGGTGTGTGGAACAAAATATTTCTACGGTGCCAGTTCAACCTCAAATTACGTATATTGTATAAACGGATACCATGAATGTACTGACAGGATTGAGGGCTGCTGTCCTGAGTAAATACTCAAGGGGCTCAGAGCAAAACTATGACAACTTCTTCTGTATCCCTTTACCTGACAGAGAAGCCTTTTGACTCCTTTACAATGGAGTAGACCCAGATCAGAAGGCTTGTATAGGAGCCATCTAATCAGGGCCTGCTCTGATTGCTTATGGAATGATATAGATATGATTCTACAATTTCTGCCATAACCGAGACAGTCCTGGTATTCTCAAAGTATAGTTACTCTAGTTTTGTTCTGAGCTCACGATATACACTTGCTGTACATTGTCTGAGCTTATATTTATTTACGACTGCTTGTCAGTTTGTATGCCTGTCAATATACAATGTAATAATCTTTCTAGCTGCCTTTAGATATGTCTGTCTGTCTATCTGTCTGTCTGTCTGTCTGTCTGTCTGTCTGTGTTTCTACTTGTCTGTAGGTATGTCTTTATTTCTGTCTGTTTGTGTCTTTTAGTCATTGTTTATGTCTGCTTTTCTGTCTCTCTGTACGCCCCTGTCATCTTTTTTCTCCTTGTGCATCTCTCTTGATCATTGGCTCTCTGTCTCTGTCTCTCTCTCAATCGCTGTCTCTATATCCCTGTCTCTCTCTGTCTCTGTGCTTCTGTCTCTGTCTCTGTCTCTCTATGATTGTCTGTCTGTCTGCCTGCATGTCTATCTTTCTGTCTGTCTGTATGTGTCTCTATGTGTCTCTCTGTGTCTCTCTGTATCTCTCTGTGTCTCTGTCTCTGTGTGAGTCTCTCTCTCTGCGTGTCTCTGTGTGTCTCTGTGTGTCTCTGTGTGTGTCTCTCTCTCTGTCTCTGTCTGTCTATGTCTCTCTCTCTCTCTCTCTCTCTCTCTGGGCATACGTCTTTGTCTCTTGTCTCTTTATATATATTTCTTTGTCTCTTACTCTTTGTCTGTTTTCTTTGTCTTTCCTTTCTCTTTCATCTAATCGTTCGTTTTACAGTTAATTTAGATACTGATGTATGACCGAGTTTATTCTAAATATTTACTTGTAGATAAGTTCAATGACTTTGACTGTGTCTAAGAACCTGTCTATAACAACAGCACCATGGCTATACATGTTGTCTATAAGAGTAGATGGTTGCCTAATACTTTACTCCATGAATATTCATGTAAGAAATAATGATATCTTAATTATTAATTCGATTAATTGTTATAAAAGCCAATTGACACAGGAAGTTCTCGTCCTGACAGAAACTGTAGAATTATATCTATATTATATCAAAAGCAAACAGAGCAGTCCCTGATCAGACGGCTCCTCTAGGAGCCGTCTGATCAGGAACTGCTCTGTTTGCAAAGGCGTAGAAAGGCATATGTATGCAGTAAAGGGTTACTCTCTGAAAAGAGTAATGCAGAAAGCTCCTATAGCGAGGGACTTCCTACATAACTTACCCCCTACATTAAGCAACAACCTGTCTTAAATACCCAGAATAAGTCTTACTTTATATGGTCACTGTAGACAGTGTTAACTGCCTTTTGTTTTGCAGCACTGACATCGACCCCTTTCCTTTGGCTCTCGTGATACTGGGACCTGTTACACTAGCCTGTTCTCTAGCCTTAACGGCGTTTGTACTGAAGCTAGTCATTGGAACTATGTTGGAAGGTAATGTAATTAATTTTGTTTGGTCTCAATGTATGACACTTAAGAGGATGGTCTCACAAAATCACATACTTGATTATGTTTGAAATTTATTGATATGAACAAAATATAACGGTGTTTGTTTTTCCATTTAAAGTAGCATATTTAATGATATAAAGCGTACCAAGTAAGAACATTTTTAGACAGGAACTATAATATATACAAAAATCACTCAAATCGATATATCGATTGTTTGATTGACTGATTGATTTATTGATCCACCCATCATCCATCCATCCATCCAATATACTCGTATCCACCTACCCATACATCCATTCACCTGTTTATCAATCTGCTCAACCATCTATTCAGCCATTCATTCATATACCATCTACCCAGCCATTCACCTATTCATTTTCTCCATTTATCCATCCACTATCAACCAATCCATCAACTATTTCATTAATCTATCATTCCATTTTCACTATTTTCCTCACATTTTCTTCGAACCATCAGTTTGCCCACTAGCAGGCCATTTATTAACCGCCTCTCTATAAATCCACTCAGTTATTTGTCCAAATGCTCGTACTTTAACCCTTTTCTATTTCAGATAGAGACAACTACGGAAGTTCGCCAACGTCAGTTATTGATTAGGATCAAGTACACTATGGCGTTTTAACCCTTCACTCCATAAATACGCATTTCTTCGCATTTCTACGCATTTACAAACAGTGTAGATCCAGATCAGACGGCTCCTGTAGGAGCCGTCTGATCGGGGTCTGCTCTGTTTGCTTATGAAATTATGTAGATATGATTCTACAGTTTCTGCCATGATCATACATTTCTGTGTTCATGTGCCATCATAAAAATAATCTAATTAATATTCATTATAGCTTACATGAATATTCATGGAGTAAAGAGTTACAATGGCAGACATTACACACTCTGGTGAAATGTTTATATTTTTCTTATTAAATCGAAGATGATGACAAGTCAGCAGTATTCGTGACTCTCTCAACTGTCCTTGGGGAAATATAGTATCTAGATGTTCTGATGTGATCAGGGTCGTTTACGGGTGGAACGATAACTCATTATAAAAAGGCCAAATATATTACAGCAAAAATTCTCTAATGAGATCACAACATTTAACCATTTCTCTCATATAAACATATTTTCACGCATTTGCAAACAGAGTAGACCCATATCAGACGGCTCCTACAGGGGCCGTCTGATCAGGGTCTGCTCTGTTTGCTTTTAACATGATATAGATCTGATTCTACAGTTTTTGTCAAAGCAAAATTCCTATGAAAAGTTTACCTTATAAATTTTCAGCTAATAAATATTCATGATGTTATTATTTCTTGCATGAATACTATACAGGGAAAGGTTTAATCACGAGTGTTTATGACAAGCCAGTCGAACGCTTCCTGAATTGAGCTTTCTGAATTGATTTCGTTTATGCATAAATCAATAATACTTTGAACCTGCTTTAACCCTTCTCTTGCTGAATTTTAAAATGCATTTCTCCTTCTTTACCCATGCCCTTTTGTATAATTACATATATCTTCACTGTGTACACGTATTTCGCTGTGCAATCACAGCTGTGGAGTGCACTGGTTGCACAATCAACTTGTAAATAGTGCAGACCCTGAAGGAGCTGTCTCATCTGGGTCTTCACTATTTACAGGTATAGGTATATTGACGTGGACAGCAAGCGAAGGGTTAACACTTGAATCTTTTCCCTGTTCTATGTTTATTCCATTTGTCAATACCTACTGAATATTTATGGACAACATAGTTATAATGAAATACAGAAGGTGGAACATTGTAGCCATTTTAGAAAGTAAAGAAACAGATCTATCACATTATTTTAGCAAACAGAGCAGACCCTGATCAGATGATTCCTATAGGATCCATCTGATCTGGGTCTACTCTGTTTGCAAATGCGTGAAAACACGTTTATACGAGGAAAAGGGTTAACCCATTAAACCGATGAATATTCATGAAATAGAATATTTACATCATGAATATTAATTTTATGAGCTGCATTTTTATAATGATATGTTACCATGGGTTGTTCTGGCCATGGCAGAAACTGCTGAATTAGATCTACATGTATATAGTTCTATAAACAAATGGATCAGATCCTGATTAGACGGCTCCTATCGGAACTGCCTGATCTGGGTCTGATCTATGTTACAAAGGCTAAAAGGCATCTCAAGTTTACCATTTCCTTCATATAAACGTCTTTTCACGCATCTGCAAACAGAGTAGACCCAGATCAGACGGCTCCTATAGGAGCCGTCTGATCTGGGTCTGCTCTGTTTGCTAATGGACTTTGATATATTTGTTTCTTTAATTTCTAAAATGGCTACTATGTTCCATGTTCCATATTTCATTTAATAACTATTTTGCCATGAATATTCAGTAGGTACTAAAATTTTGAATATATAAAATTAATAGAACAAGGAAAGGGTTAAAAGGCGTATTTACAAAGTAGAGGCTAAACTCTACACTTGTGGAGAGTTTGCTTGTGGAATTTGATAGATCTGTTTCTTTACTTTCTAAAATAGCTACATGGTACCACCTTCCATATTTCATATAACTATTTTGTCCATGGATATTCAGTAGGTATTGAAAGTTGGAATGAACATAAAACGGGGAAATGGTTAAACAGCACTAAACAGTGTTGCCTCTGTACTACAATCGTATGGTTTGAATAATTTTCTGAATAACTTGGTAGTACCATGGTTGCGTCAATGTGGTTTTTATGAAACAAAAACATAATCACATATAGTAACACCTGTCTAAAACGAGCGTTCAATTAAGTATAAATATCAGTCTTGGAGAAAAGTGGCAGTTTAATTCGGTATGAAAGTCACGCAAAAACTCCTCTATGAGCTTTCTGCATGACTTTCACCCTGCATTAAGCAGCCACCTGCCTCAAAGTTACTAAATTATTCTCTGGTAGAATTCCGGTCATGAGGTTTTTTTTACTGTATATGTAAATAAAATAACATTGATGATAAATGTAAATGCTTGCGTGTATTACTGTTTAAACATGTTATATATATTTCATGCAAAATAAATAAAGAATGATTTAAGTGTGTTGTATTATTGATCTACACGGGTTGCTTGCAAACACATGTACAGTAAAACCTCTCTATAACGACCACTAAATTACATCAAGTATTTTGTGTTAAATGCAAGTGGCTGCTTAAAGCAAGGTGAAAGAAAACTTTTACCTTGCTTTAAGCAGCCACCTGCTCTAAATAACAACTAATTAACACAATTTAGTGGCCGTTATAGAGAGGTTTTACTGCATATGATAGAAACCATTCTCTCCGTCCGATCTGGACACAGTTACAGTAGAACCTCTCCTAAGCGACCATTCATTTATTGAACATATGAATGTTGAGAAGCAGGTGGATGCATAATGCAGGACAAACGAAAATGCAGAAAGCTTCTATAGGAGCTTTTTTCTTTACGTTTGACCTGCATTTAGCTACTACCTGTCTTACATACCCACAATAGACCTCTTTTTGATGGCCGTTTAAGACAGGTTTTTGCAAATTCAAGCACGTCATGTACGTCATAACAGTGTCAACCCAATTACATACAGAAGATACTTTTCTCTGTTCTACGACAAAATAGTTACAATGAAATATTGAAGGTGGAAAAATTGTAACCATTTTAGAAAGTAAAGAAACATATCTTTCAAACTTCATTAGCAATCAGAGCAGACCCTGGTTAGACTGCTCCTTTAGGAGCCGTCTGATCTGGGTCAACTCTGTTTGCAAATGCGCGAAAGCACGTTTATATGAAAGAAAGGGTTAAGGATTTAGGCAAAAAGTGCAGTTTGCAACTCAAAATTATAATGAACCTTTTCACGGCTGTGTGAAAATAATCCCTGCTCAAATTTGGAATCTAGTGCAATTGAGACAAAGTCCGATTTGATTAAGCTTATGAGAAACGTTTATCCGAGTGTCAAACAGCTCAGATGACAAGCTGAGTTACTACGAAGCTGTTTGCAAATGCGAGTCAAGTCGTGGATGTTGGAATAAGGATTATAATAAGGATTATAATTATATGACGTCATACAACACATGCAGGGAATGATTAGATAGCGGAGCTATTGCTCTATAGAGAGTGACGCTAAATCTAATTTTGAGCCGCCACCCTGCTCTATGTACAATGAACATGTTATAGCACATGTAGATTAGATTGAGACATGGTCATGTGGCTATAAAACAATTCGTTTGAATATGAGTTCGTTCTTAAGCATTGGTCTGATTAGAATTCTGACCAATGCTTAACCCATTTGCTCCCACGATCCCATATATGGGACGTAGGCAAACAGTGTAGACTCTGATCAGACGCCGCATTATGCGGCGTCTGATCGGAGTCTACACTGTTTGCTGATAGGAAATTCAATATACATTGTAAAACAAAAATGAAAATTTAGACTAGGCACCCCTTAGATAAAACATAGACTAATCCAAAATATAAGCATAGAAGAATCCACTGGGAGCAAATGGGTTAAAAACTCATATTTTGAAAACGATCTCGCGCTCAAACTCGGAAGTTTTAAACTACCTGACAAGACCTCCGTCCTATTACATACATTGCAAAAAGGGAGACGAAGAAAACGATGACACAGAAAAAATACTGTATAATCGATTTGAGTCCCGTTATACGAAAACAGATTTGCCAGCAGTACAGAACCAGACCCGCAACATCTTTTAAGTGAATTATATATAGGAGGATGATGGTTAAAGGCAACTAAAAGGGATTCAAGGATGAACCGGTACATTTGGCAGAAAATTATGATACACTGTTATGGCTGAGTAATAGAGAGTTCCCTGTCAGATCTCTGTATGAGATTTGGAGAATGGCGCTACACCCTTGGGGTCGGGTATAGACAATTCTCTTTCAAATCCCTGTATGGGGTATCGAGAATGGTACTACACCCTCGGGGTCGGGTATAGCCAGTTCTCTGTCAGATCTCTGTATCAGATGTCGAGAATGGTGCTACACCCTCGGGGTTGGGTATAGGGAGTTCTCTGTCAGATATCTGTATGAGATGTGGAGAATGGTGCTACACCCTTGAGGTTGGGTATAGACAGTTCTCTTTCAAATCCCTGTATGAGGTATCGAGAATGGTGCTACAGCCTCGGGGTTGGGTATATAGAAAGTTCTCTGTCAGATATCTGTATGAGATGTGGAGAATGGTATTACACTCTCGGGGTCGGGTATAGAGAGTTCTCTGTCAGATATCTGTATGAGATGTGGAGAATGGTGCTACACCCTTGGGGTTAGGTATAGGGAGTTCTCTGTCAGATCCCTGTATGAGATGTGGAGAATGGCGCTAAAGCCTTGGGGTTGGGTATAGGGAGTTCTCTGTCAGATATCTATATTAGATGTGGACAATGGTGCTACACCCTTGGGATTTGGGTATAGGGAGTGCTCTGTCAGATCCCTGTATGAGATATGGAGAATGGTGCTACAGCCTTGGGGTTGGGTATAGAGAGTTCCCTGTCAGATCTCTGTATGAGATGTGGAGAATGATGATACAGCCTTGGGGTTGGGTATAGGGAGTGCTCTGTCAGCTCCCTGTATGAGATGTGGAGAATGGTGCTACGCCATTGGGGTTGGGTATAGACAGTTCTCTTTCAGATCCCTGCATGAGATGTGGAGAATGGTGCTACGCCATTGGGGTTGGGTATAGACAGTTCTCTTTCAGATCCCTGCATGAGATGTAGAGAATGGTGCTACACCCTGGGGGTTAGGTATAGATGTAGCAGGGTTGAATTGTGGCGAAGTTAGTGGTCTGTGGCCTTTTGAGATTTCTCTCCCTTTGCTCATCGGTTATGAAAGAGTGATCGTTCGTTTGTAGTCTATTGTCTCGATTTCCCGGGTGTTGGTCACTTTGCACTCGAATTTCGTGTTGACCGCTTCATGAAGACCTGTTTTAGAGGCGACGTTGGTTTTAATATATTGGTTTAGCGCTTACCCTTTTGGGCAAACTTCACAAAACGACCACAGCGAGAAAGAGAAGGCTTAGCGAGATACATATTCACTCGACCCTTAGTCGAGTGTTTGTCATCAAGCAGATTTATTGAGCAGACGTCGTTTTGGTCATTCTGTAAGAACCCGTACGAACCCCTCTTATTCATAGACAGTTCTCTTTCAGATCCCTGTATGAGGTATCGAGAATGGTGCTACACCCTTGGGGTTGGGTATATAGAAAGTTCTCTGTCAGATATCTGTATGAGATGTCGAGAATGCTTTACCCTCGGGGTTGGATATATATAGAGTTCTCTGTCAGATATCTGTATGAGATGTGGAAAATGGTGCTACACCCTTGGGGCTGGGTATAGATAGTTCTCTGTCATATCTCAGTATGAAATGTGGAGAATGGTGGTACACCCTTGGGTTAGGTATAGATAGTTCCCTGTCAGATCTCTGTATGAGATGTCGAGAATGGTGCTACAGCCTTGGGGTTGGGTATAGAGAGTTCTGTCAGATATCTGTATGAGATGTCGAGAATGGTGCTACAGCCTTGGGGTTGGGTATAGAGAGTTCTGTCAGATATCTGTATGAGATGTCGAGAATGGTGCTACACCCTGAGGTTAGGTATAGAGAGTTCCCTGTCAGATCTCTGTATGAGATTTCGAGAATGGCGCTACACCCTTGGGGTTAGGTATAGAGAGTTCTGTCAGATATCTGTATGAGATGCCGAGAATGGTGCTACACCCTGAGGTTAGGTATAGAGAGTTCCCTGTCAGATCTCTGTATGAGAGGTCGAGAATGGCGCTACACCCTTGGGGTTAGGTATAGAGAGTTCTGTCAGATATCTGTATGAGATGCCGAGAATGGTGCTATACCCTTGGGGTTGGGTATAGGGAGTTATGTCAGATCTCTGTATGAGATGTGGAGAATGGTGCTACACCCTTGGGGTTCAGTATAGACAGTTCTCTTTCAGATCCCCGTATAAGATGTCGAGAATGGTGCTACACCCTGAGGTTAGGTATAGAGAGTTCCCTGTCAGATATCTGTATGAGATGTCGAGAATGGTGCTACACCCTGATGTTAGATATAGAGAGTTCCCTGTCAGCTCCATTATGAGATGTAGAGAATGGTGCTACACCCTTGGGGTTGGGTATAGAGAGTTCCCTGTCAGATCCCTGCTCGAGATATTGGTACTACATGTATATTGAATTAACTCTATCCTCCATGAATATTCATGTACGAAATAATGACGCTATGAATATTAATTACATTAATTGGTTTAAATAACATATGGACACAGGAAGTTTGGGTCATGGCAGAAACTGTAGAATCATATCTATATTATATCATAAGCAAACAGAACAGCCCCTAATCAGACAGCTCCTGATCTGGGTCTACTCTGTTTGCAAGGGCGTAGAAAGGCGTATTGATTGAGTAAAGGGTTAAAGGACACCGGCTGTGTAAGTTGTTGCCATGGATTCAGAAAGAAGCTTCATCTGGCCGTGACCTAGGGGATACGTCCTATAAGCTGGAAGGCCGTCACTAGAGGGTAGTGTTTTCCCACAACCCAGTGCATGTAGTTTGGGTTAACCTACCTCATGCTAAACAATACAATTTGACTCCTGACCTGTTACATATTTTACTTATTCTCGATTCGTTCAGACCGGCCGCACTGGCTCAGTGGTAGAGCGTCCGCCTGCGGTACGGAAGGTCGTGGGTTCGCGACAGACCAAAAGTCGTTAAAAGTTGGTACTAGTAGCTACCTTGTCTACGCTCGACATTAAAAAGGTGTAGTTCTAGGACTGGTCGGCCCGGTGTCAGGATAATGTGACTGGGTTGGGTGTCCTTACCATGTGCCCGCGGCAGGGGTATTTCAATGAGGCAGCATTATAACTTGTCTCATGCGGGTACCGTCTGCAAATAACTGAAACACTGTTGGTCGGACGTTAAACCCAACTCACTCACACTCGATTCGTTCAGCCCCTTTCTACATAGATACGTCTTTCTACGCCTGTGCAAACAGTGTACAATAGAACCAGTCTTAAGCGACCTTACATTGATTGGCTACAGGAATCTTTGAAAAGCAGATGATTGCTTAGGAGCTTTTCTGCATTAATTTTGACCTGCATTTAGCTACAATCTGCCTTGTCTTTTAATGGTCGCTTAAGACAGGTTCTGCTGTATATCCATATCAGACGGCTCCTGTAGGAGCATTCTGATCAGGGTATTTTCTGTTTGCTTATGATATAATAATATAGATATGGTTCTACAGTTTCTGTAATGGCCAAAAAGTCATGTGTCCATGTGATATTATAACAATTAATCTACTTAATATTCATAATATTATGTCTTTATAAATAGTCAGGGAGTAAAGACTTGAGATGCTGTCTGCGGAGTGTCAAACAGTTTGGATCCTGATGAAACCCCGAGTTATTCATCTGGATCAAAGCTGTTTGAAAATGTGACTTAAGCTCCTGCAGGAGCTTTCTGTATAGCTTTCATCCTTCATTAAGCTACCATCTGTATTTGAGACCCATATTAGACCTAATTTTGGTGGTCGTTTTAGAAAGGTTTTATGGTATATTGAAACTATCAAGTTAATATTTCTCATCATTATGCACATATGAAATAAATTTGATGATTCAGTTGTAAATCTATTGAAATGCAAATTAACAAGCCTATGAAAGGATATAAAAGACTACAGAATTCCATTTATCTACACAATGATGTTCTTCGTGAATACTGAGCATGCATGCGTATGCATGTTTGGAACATTGACTTCGTCAATACAAATTAGCTGAATATTAAAATGTCACTGTGAATTAGGAAGTGCCTGGCTAATTGTTGAAGCTGTAAATAGACCTACATGTATAAGTATATTACATGTATTTCATATTAAGTAAACAGCACACCTGATCAAACGGCTCCTATAGGGATTGTCTGGTATTGCATTACTGTATTTACACGTGCATTACCCCTTTCTTTCATATAAACGTCTTTTCACGCATTTGCAAACAGAGAAGACCCAGATCAGACGGCTCCTAGAGGAGCCGTCTGATCAGGGTCTGCTCTGTTTGCTAATGGAATTTGATATATTTGTTTCTTTAATTTCTATAATGGCTACAATGTTCCACCTTCCATATTTAATTTCATAACTATTTGTCCATGAATATTCAGTAGGTACTTAAATTTTGAATATATATAGAACAGGGAAAGGGTTAAAGGGCGTTTATTTACGAAGTAAAGGGTAAACTCTACACTTTCTGATCATTATTGAGAAAGGAGAAATTTCAAATTTAGGCGGATGACAGGACGAAACATGCCTAGTGTTGAGCTTGGTTACGACTAATTATGAACACGAAGCACAGTTTGGCAATTAACCCCTTTCCAAGCTAAACGCGTCTTGTTTAGCATTTGCAAACAGTTTGGATCCAGATCTAGACGAGATGCCGAGTAACTAGGCGTCTCATCGGGATCGAAGATATTTGACACTCGGTCAATAGTTTTTTCCCTAATGATTAAACGAATCAGAGGTTTAAATTGAAGTAAATCAAAGATGAAGTAGACTTTATGTCTTCAGCAGGACAAATGTTAACAGTTACAGTAAAACTTCTATAAAACTGAATTCTTGTAGAGAATGATTTAGATATTTTTAGGCATGTGGCTGCTTAATGTAGGGTGAAAGTCATGCAGAAAGCTCCTAGAGGAGCTTTCTGCATGAATTTTACCCTGCATTAAGCTGCCACATGTCTCCAAGACCGATATTTAAACCAAATTTAACGTTCGCTTTATAGAAGTTTTGCTGTATTCTGTGACAGCAATGGGGTGGCTCTGTTTAAAACCACTTACCTGATGAGTATGCAGTGAGGGATTATAAAGGTGTAGCTATCAATTGACTGAATATTAACTTCGGCATTTTTTTTAATCTTACAGACACTGTAGAGTCAGATCTTTATTATTTCATAAGCAAACAGAACAGACCCTGATCAGACGGCTCCTATAGGAGCCGTCTGATCTGGGTCTACTCTGTTTGCAAAGACATCTGCAGCAGGTTAAAGGTTAAATAGATCTGGCTTCGACAAACCCAGGGATCGATAGATTATATCTGCTGTTCAATCATTGGTTCTTCTTATGCCACTTCCTTGTTGCTTATTAAAATAATTCAAAACATATTTTAAGTAGTGTCGTCTTACAAACACCCGCTGTGCTACAAGAGACGTCTTGAAATTCTGCGGTGTGCTGACCTTTGACCCTAATCCTAACCTGAGATGAAACAGCTTGAATTCAGATGAGATACCGAGTAACTCGAGATTTCATCAGGACTGTCAATAGTTTTTTAGAGGCGAAAACTTGTTTCAGATCAGAGTTTGATCAGATCTACCTTTTTACAACATGTTGTGAAAATTTGATGATACAGAAAAAACTCTCTGAACCGGACATTAAATTTAGTATAAATACCGGTCTTGGAGACAGGTGGCAGCTTAATGCAGGAGGAACGCCATGCAGAATGCTCCTGTAGGAACCTCCTGCATGACTTTCACCATGCATTAAGCAGCCACCTGCCCAAAAAGTATCTAAATGCTTCTCTATCAGAAATCCGGTTAACCCTTTCACCGCCGAAGTCGCATAAATGCACCACGACAAATAGTGCAGTCCCAGATCAGACGCCGCCTTTTCAAGGCGTCGTCTAATCAGGGACTTCACTTTTTGTCTCAATCTCCATTTCTATACCTGTGCGTTATTCCTTTGAAATTTGCATTTATTCATCTCATTTCCTTATTGTACCGAATGATTTAAAAAAAAAATGGATTGCAGACGACAATTAGAAAGTTCGCGCCGAAACTTCTAAATGGGTATTCAAACGTTTTGTTAATGTGATCGCTATTTTTTCTCAACATGGTGTCAACTGCGACAGCTTTACCTAGTGAATATTCATTTAAGAAATAATGACTATGAATACTGATTGCCTGATATTTTTATAATGGTATGTAAATAAAATACTTCAAAGAAACCGTATAGAGTCAGACTTATATATTCCATAAGAAAGCAGAGAATACAATGAGACGGCTTCTATAGGCGTTCAATTAGGTCCAGTGCAATTTTGATTCACCGATAAGCTTTTAGTGCTTTACTTCCCGAGTGTTCATGTGAAAATAATGACTGTGAATACTGGTTAGCTGGATTTTTATAATGGTATGAGAAAAAACATATTTTTTTAATAATGGTATGAGGAAAAAAAATATGTTATAATGGCATGAGGGAAAAAAAAAAACCCATAGTTTTATAATGGTATGAGAATTTTTTTGTTATAATGGTATAAGAAAAAACACCATATTTTTTATAATGGTATAAAAAAACATATTGTTATAACGGTATGAGAAAAAAACAACATATTTTTATAATGGTATGAGAATAACCCTATATTGTTATAATGGTATGAGAAAACAACTCATATATTAATAAGATTATTTTTTATAATGATATATATGAACGCATGACAGTTTGGCTCAGGCAGAAACTGTAGAATCAGATCTATATTACACCATAAGCAAACAGAGCAGACCCTGATCAGACGGCTCCTATAGGAGCTTCTGGGTCTTCTCTGTTTGCAGATGCGTCAAAATGCGCTTACCTAAGGGAAAGGTTAAGAAATAAACAAGTTAGATCCTGGTGAGTCCCTCCAAAGAATGTACCATTTTGATTTGCAAACAATGTTGGGAACGCATCGTTAGACCAGGGAATACAGTGTTTGACATTTGTCAACAGGGTCGGTATTTTATGATCTGCATCACCCTTTGATCATAATAATTTAGCATGCAAAGTCGCAAATTTCCTTGCTGTAGATAGAAGTTATCTTTCGCAACCACGGTTTTGCCTGCAAAATTGGTCACGTGTTTCATTTTTATTTGTTGATTTTTTTTTCATTTGCTTTAACCCATTCCCTCCGACTGGCGCAATTTGACGTTTCTGTAAAAATCATTTTTGAAACCATTGTGATAAATAGAGCATTTTCCCTGTAGAGCAAATGCTCTATTTTTCGCAGTGGTTTCAAAACTACACGATTCTAAACTTTTCCTTTTCTCTGATAAATGCTCCTTTTCGGCAGATTTATTCAAAGGGACTGGGTCTAGAAGTAGTCTAGAAGAGAATGGGTTAAAAGTATAATGCATTTATCGTACACATGTATTGCCAAACAGTTAGTATCCTGTATCCATGCTTATAAAACGTTTAGTTGAGTCTGAGTTCGTTCTCAAGTTTTTGATTGGTCAGATTTGAGCCTCTGGCTCAAATCTGACCAATCAAAAGCTTGAGAACTCAAATCTGACCAATCAATAGCTTGAGAACGAACAGCTTGAGAGACGTCCAGTTAGTCGATATCTCATCTGAATCCAATCTGTTCGAAAAAATAATCACACAGATTCGCTATTCGGAGCGAAAGAGCATATTCATGCAAGAAATAATGGCATCATGCATGCGTACTTATTAACTGGATTTTTATAAAGGCATATGCTCAAAAGATGTTTTGGTATTGGTAGAAACTGTAGACACTGATCTATCATAAAGGTAACAGAGCAGATTCTGATACAGGATCCCACTGATCTGGGTCTACTATACCCTTAAACTCCCTCGTAAACAAAGTAGACATAAGATCAGACTGATCATTAAATTGTGATTGAAATAATATAGATCCGTTTCTACCATTTCTATCAAGGCCAAAATTACCGTGTTCATGTATTGTATTAATAGTTTATCGAATTAACAACGTATGCCATCAATATTTCTTACATGAATATTCATGAATTTATGGATTAAAAGCTTGCATGAATTGAAAGCCGCTCTAACATGAGCTTTCTGCATTACTTCCGGCCTGTTTTAAGCTATCACTCGCCCTAAAGGACCAGAATTGTACTCCTCTGTAACGGTTGTTTAACCCTTCTCTTGCTGAATTTTAAAAAAACAGTTCTTCTTCTTTACCCATGCCCTGTTGTATAATTACATATATCTTCACTGTCTGCAATAATTATTTCGCTGTGCAATCACTGCTGTGGAGCGCACTGGTTGCACAATCAATTTGTAAATAGTGCAGACCCTGATGAGACAGCTCCCGCAGGAGCTGTCTCATTTGGGTCTTCACTATTTACAGGTAGGTATATTAACGTGAATAGCAAGCGAAGGGTTAAGACAGATTTAAGTAGTGTGGTAGCTTTCTGTATTACTTTCGTTTTGCGTTACTGCCATCATTCATTGTTTTTTGTCCAGCTAACAGCTGAGATTTAGATCTCATTTTAGTATCCATTGTAAAGAGATTTAATCCATAACCTGATCAATATTCATGTAAGCAATAATGACATCATGGATATATATTACCTGAGTTTTAATGTAAACTTTTTCAAGAAAATTGTTTGCTTTCACAAAAACTGTAAATTCATATCTATATCATGTCAGAGCAGAAACAGAGCAGAACCTGTTCATACGGGTCCTACAGGAGCCGTCTGATCTGGGTCTAATCTTTTTTCAAAATCGTTTATATAAATATGAGGGAAATGTTTAATCCTTTCCAACTAATCACGACCTGGGCTTGAGTCCGAGATCATTCTCAAGCATCTGATTGGTCAGATTCTGAGCGAGCTCAGAATCTGACCAATCAGATACTTGAGGTACTTGGTGGGTGGGTTGGTGGGTGGGTTGGTGGGTGGGCGGGCGGACGGACGGACGATAGACAGACAGACATACAGAAAGACAGTAATATTATTTATAATCTATAATTAATTTAACTCTTGTATCAGGTTTGTAAGATAAGGAAAATTATTGGCATGGCAAATCAATGAATCATAATTATAGTATTTCATGAACAATCGGAGTAGATCTTGATCAGACGGCTCCTAAAGAAATGGTGTAAACACGTGTCTCTATCAAGTAGATCGTTGATCGTAACAAATGTGTGTACTAAAATAAAGACACGTACGATTATTTATATTTTGGAAAACACCACAAAGTGTTAAATCTGTCCCTAATGAATATTTGTGTATTAATTGATCACTTTATGAATATGCATTACCGTCATTTCCATGCTCAAAGGAATCCGTTGCTTTGACAAAAACTGTACACTCAGATCTCTATGTCATGAGCATACTCTACAGGAACCGTCTGATCTGGATCTATTGTGTGTACAAAAACTATAGGCTCAGATAGCTATGCCATGAGCATACCCTACAGGAACTGTCTGATCTGAGTCTATTGTTTGTACAAAGGCGTTGAAAACGTTCATATGGGGGAAAGGGTTAAATCAACTTTCCTCTGTGGTTACTATAATGCTTTTTCAAGCATTCGAGTGGTCACAATTTGCGTTGAATTCAAAATCTGTCCAATCAGGAATGTGCAAACGACCTCAGATAAACTGATAATAGACCTCAGATAAACTGATAATATTTATAAGCTCTGGGATTCGTCTCATTTCTGACAAAAATCAAAGCAACACAATAAAACCTAAATAACTGAATAAAACATAAATTCTACGCTGGTAGCGATAGTGTCCACATCTCCCAGTTCTCAGGTATACGTCGTAAGTTTAGTTCTACCGTTTGCGGATGAAAATGACGCTGGTGTCTGAAATGAAACAGTTATTGTTAGAGACTTCGTTTAAAAAAACACTCGATACTACGAAATTTTAGTAACGAAGAATTTGTCTTTGTAGGCAGGTGGCTGCTTAATGCAGGATGAAAGTCATGCAGAAAGCTCCTGCATGACTTTCATCCTGCATTAACCCATTCCCTCACATTGATGATATTTGACGACTTTGTGAAACCATTGTGATAAATAGAGCATTTGCTCCTATAGGAGCAAATGCTCTATTTATCACAATAGTTTCAAACTACAAAATTCTGGAATTTTTCTTTTCTCTAGTCAATGCATGGTCCTTTTCGGTAGATTTATCCGAAGAGTTTGTATCTAAAAATAGATTATAAGGTAATAGGTGGCGCCACCTGTGCCATGCTTATCCCTATACCCCGCTGTGAAAAAGATAATGTCTACAGTGGAACTGTTGCAACTTTAACTACTTCCGGTTAGATCAAACTTTAGAGACACTGAAGACCAAGTGTCAAACAGCTTGAATCTTGATGAGATGCCGAGTTACTCGGCGTCTTCGGCATATTAATCCAAGCTGCTTACAAAATGCGAATCAGGTCACGAATAGCGATTGAAGCTTGAAGTATTTGAAAGAATTCAGCATGTACCAGGCTTAAAGACTGATAATAATGCGTACATTAAAACCCCTCTAAACGGGCGTTAAAAGCGGTATCAGTTCTGATCTTTTAGACAGGCGACAGCTAAATGCAGGTTGAAAGTCATGCAGAAAACTCCTCTGGAAGCTTTCTTGCATGCTCTTCATACTGTATCAAACATTTCCTGATATGGAAGATGGATCATTTTAGAAACTAAAGAAACGTCTATCAAATTCAATTAGCAAACAGAGCAGACCCTGATCAGACGGCTCCTATAGGAGCCGTCTGATCTGGGTCTACTCTGTTTGCAAATGCATGCAAAGGCGTTTATATGAAGGAAAGTTTTAAGTAGCTACCTGTCTAAAAAGACTTTTAAAAATGGTTCTTTATCATATTTCCGGCTTAACCCATTCCCTCATATTGACGCCTGTTAACGCCTTTGCAAAAGTCACCTGTTGAAACCATGGTGATAAATAGAGCATTTCCTCCTATAGGAGGAAATGCTCTATTTATCACAATGGTTTTAAACTACAAAATTCTGAAAGTTTCCCTTTCTCTAGTTAATGCTTTTTTTCGGTAGATTTATTCAAAGAGGTTGTATCTAAAAATAGCCTATGAGGTACATGTAATGGGTTAAATTGGTTTTACTATATTTAAGGGTTCGAGTTAGCGCTGGTTTAATTAGTAGGTACCAATATATTGGTGTAACAAGTGTTTGCAGAATAATTATCTGAAGGATTGCAATACAAAGGGTAACTGAAGGATTGCAATACAAAGGGTAACTGAAGGATTGCAATACAAAGGGTAAATGGAAAAAGTACTTACCTTCCTTATCACTACAGTAGGTGGCTCCACAGATGACTAGAGTAAGAATCCCAGTCATAACGAGGGCAGACACGCACAGACCCAAGCCGATTGCCTCTCCTGTTGAGAACATCAGAGAAGTGGGCCTGTAATAAATAAATATCGCAATTACCCTAAATATTCGGACAGACAGACATGGGTGAATAGTGTAGAACCAGATCAATCTGCTCTGTCAGGAGAGGATTAATCTGTGGCCACACTAATCTAAACAATCTAAAGTTTTGCAGCTTTTGCTGGTGGCAGCTTAATGCTATAGGAGCGTTCTGTTTTACTTTCACCTTGCTTTAAGCAGTCACCTGCCCTATATACCAACTAATTAATACAATTTAGTGTCCGTTATAGAGAGGTTTTACTGTAGAACAAACTGTAGAGTCAGACTTAAAAATCACTTCATAAGCAAATAGAGCATATCCTGGTCAAACGGCTCCTGTAGGAGCCGTCTGATCTGGGTCAATTCTGTTTACAGGAGCCGTCTGATCTGGGTCTACTCTGTTTGCAAATGTGCGTGAAAATGTGTTTATATGAAGGAAAGGGTTAACGCAGTACGAAAAACCTGCATTAAGCTACCACCTGCCTCTACTACCCAAATTTAGACCTATCTCCGGAAGTCGCATTATAGGGGATTTACTGTGAATAGTAGTCAATGTTTGATAATATTCCCATGGATTATTTATATTAACCCTTCGCTTGCTATTCACGTCAATATACCTACCTGTAAATAGTGAAGACCCAGCTGAGACAGCTCCTGCAGGAGCTGTCTCATCAGGCTCTGCACTATTTACAAGTTGATTGTGCAACCAGTGCACTCCACAGCAGTGATTGCACAGCGAAATACTTGTACACAGTGGTGATATATGTAATTATACCACATGGCATGGGTAAAGAAGGAGAAATGTATTTTAAAATTCAGCAAGAGAAGGGTTAATGTTACATTACATTGTCAACAACTGGCTAGTTCATACATGTATCTTACCCTTCGTAGCAACAGGCATTCTCGCAACAATCCAAACCCCTTCCACAGTAGAAAGTAACCCCATTGTAAGAACAGGTAGTGGCCCCATCAGAATAAGAATTTGCACAATCAAAGGTTGCTTGTCCTTGTTGTATCACTGTCAACATCAAAGTCATTTGACACAGACCAAATATAACCGAACACCAAGACATGGTCGTATTTCCGTCAGCTGTTATTAAGCTACTCTTTTTCTTCCACTTTATTTACTTCATTCCCCGTTCTTCTGTCTGTTTCTGTCTTATTTCCAACGGTTTCAAACGGCTGCAAAATGTAAATTGGCGATCCTTTCAGAGTTCATGACAGTAGTTTGATGTATCTAATACATGTATGTATAAATTATACGTCACAAGAAAAAATACATTAGAAGCACCGGTCACAATGTAGACCTATACCGAGTCCAGGAGACACACCGTCTCATTAAGAGCTACACACAGTCACACAAGTCAACAAACCAGAACTGTTTGAAGTGTCTTAATTCTTACCCCGATGTAGGTATAAATGTCTGGTAAACATTCTGTTCTGGTGTAAAATTTGCCTACTTCCGTTCAAGCTTTTGAAAAACAATTGAAACAGCCTTGATCCTATTTAGACACTGTCAAAACTTCGCCCCAGAGGCACGTTAACTCCTACGGGTCTGCACTATGCACACGTTCCCGATGGTACCGGCTATCACGATGCGGCCCACGTTGATTGATTTCTGTACCCGCTATAGTCACAGGGCACCAGTCTGTTTACATGTAAGTGAGCCACATGTGTGATTGAATAAATGTTATAATAATCGGATACAGTAAAACCCCTCTAAATCAAAGTGTTGGTAGAGAACTCCTGTAGGAGCTTGTTGCATGACTTTTACCCTGCATTAAGCTGTCACCTGCCTCCAAAGCCGATATTTATGCTAAACTGAACGCCCGGTTTAGAGGTGTTTTACTGTACAGTAAAACCTCTCTATAACGGCCATGGAATTACATTTTAGTATTTTGCGTTGAAGGAAGGTGGTAACTTAAAGCAAGGTGAAAGTAAAAAAGAACGCTCCAATAGGAGCGTTCTGTTTTACTTTCACCTTGCTTGAAGCAACCACCTGCCCAAAATACCAACTAATTAACACACTTGAGTGGCCGTTATAGAGAGGTTTTACTGTATATGCAATAATGTATGAAATCAACCCCGCTTTAACCATACTACCAGTACGGTTACACACTAACTAGATAAACCATTATTTTACAGAGATGCCCTTTGACGCTCTTCGAGCCGTCTGATCAGGGTCTGCTCTGTTTGCTTTTGGAATAATAGAGATCTTATATTCTACGGTTTCTGGCATGGCCGAATAGTCGTGTCTTCATATGCCATGTATAAAATCCAGTTAATTTATATTCATTATGTAAGTACATGTACAAATGTATGTCTTACATGTACATAAAGATTTATCAGGTAAAGGCATGTTTTTGTTCATAGTCTAAAATATTACCGATATCACGGGATGGGATCTATTGTCCTAATGTAACCATTTCAGTGCCAGTATTGTCGTTTGCTGGACATATTTTCGTCTGCTTCATTTCGTTATAAAACAATAAAAAGCGTCAATCAGTTTGGATCCTGATGAGGTGTCGAGTTACTCGGTGTCTCATCTGGATACAAACTGTTTGCATATAAAATCACAGATTCAGGGACATATACGATATTCCTATTGAAATAAAGAAGGTCAAAGGGTAACGCGCCAACTAAATCCCATCTACTACGATTATCGTCTGCTTCAGGTTCTAAAGTGGCGTTTTCCCCAATTTCTTTACAAAAATATAATCAGTGTCAAACAGTTTGGATCCTGGGGAGACGCCAAGTCACCCGGCGTCTGATCTGGATACAAACTGTTTGCATAGGTTGTCACGGATTTGCGTATAGCTGTGTAAGAATTGCGGGTAAATCACTATCCAAGTACGAGCGCAGTTTATCGTATCAACCAATAATACAACTATTGTTCTGCCCTTTATTTAAACCCCATTGCAGTCAAAACGATGTCGTTCGTTATGATTATCGTTTGTTTCTGGTTTCAAAGTGGAGTTTGCTTCCATTTCCGTACTAAATACCCATAATCAGAATGTCAAACAGTTTGGATCCTGATGAGACAAGCTACTCGTTCGGACCAGATCTTTCATATATACACGTGACTCATGAAGAAGTACAGTAACTGCCAGCGATATTGCTGGTTAATACGCGATAACAAATATTCTATGCGAACACCAATGTTCAAATAGTTTGAACATTTTAGTCATATTTTTAACATGGGTACTAATTAAAATATTCACTCTGAGTAGTGGAGCAGACGACAATGGTTTTTTTTCAAGCGCTATGTTTTAACAGACGATAAATCTACAGAGTTTATCCTTTAGAATGCGGGGCACACATGCACACTCATTTTAAAACAGTGTAGACCCAGATCAGAGGGCTCCTAAAAGTTTTGCATTGTCCTCTAGCAATGTTAGGCCTTTCATACTGAGTGGACACCATTGTTAATCATTGATGGTCTATTCAACTCTGAAATTCCAGTGTTGACAGGGTTTACATAGAGCACGTGTACAGTGAAACCTCTCTATATCGCTCCTAGAGGAGCTTTCTGCATGACTTTCACCCTGCATTAAGCAGCCACCCGCCTAAAAGTATCTCATTTTTTCTCTACTAGAATTCCGGTTTATAATTGTTTTACAGTATAGTATTGTCGACTGTTTGCAGTGCCGTTCGTTTGTATTGTTGTGGTACGACAATACGACAAGCACCGGTTCCTTCATGCAATACATTTGAGCTGATGTGTTCATATTTCTGTGTGTATAGAAAACACAAAACGTTTAAAAGTCGGTTATTTTATTTGATTTCAACTAGGAAGTGGACTGGAGGTAAGGGTGATTTTTGTTTTGTTTATATATCAGTCATTTATGATATTGTGATAAACTGTGATTCAAAGACACATTATCTGTTTTAATTCATATATTCAACCTTTGTATGTTTGTATCGTTAATTACACTCACCAAATTATATTTATTTTTAGTGTACTGTATAACTTCCTATGTACATGTTCATCGGCCTATGTGTCACTAATGTCCTTCGCAAACAGTGTAGACCCAGATGACTCAGCTCTTAGTGGAACCCTCTCTTCAGGGTCTGTACTATTTTTGTCATGAACTACAGTTTTCTTTTTTTACCATTTACTCCATAAATACGCCTTTATACGCCTTTGCAAACAGAGTAGATGCAGATCAGACGGCTACTAGCCGTCTGTTCAGTGTCTGCTCTATTTGCTCATCAGGATCTAACCTATTTTATGTTTTGATTATGTTTTCAAAACTAAAAGGAAGATTGAAGCAGACGACAGATTATACAGACGACATGCTTTTTAATGAAATATAAAAGTTGTTTTCCTGCTAATCACAGACTGGCAACATTTAAAAACGGTTTGTGTGAACCATTTCCTTCATATAAACGCATTTTCACGCATTTGCAAACAGAGTAGACCCAGATCAGCCGGCTCCTCCAGGAGCCGTCTGATCAAGGTCTGCTCTGTTTGCTTATGAAATCATATAGATCTGAGTCTATAGTTTCTACCAATGCAAAAAAACCTGTGTGCATATGCCTATATAAAACACTCAGCTAATAAATATTCATGATGTGATTATTTCTTTAACCCATTCCATCATAGGCTATTTTTAGACCCAGTCACTTAGCAACAACTAGAAAAAACGAAAATTCTAGAATTTTGTAATCTGAAACCATTGTGATGAATAGATCATTTGCTCCTATAGGAGCAAATGCTCTATTTATCACAATGGTTTTTACAGAGGCGTAGAAAGGCGTATTTATGGAGGAAAGGGTTAAGGCATACTGAACAGGGAAAGTGTTAAGGCTGCAGTGTAACAGCTTATATCCGAGAAACTTGACGTCTATTCAGGGTCCAAACTGTTTGACCCCTCTTAGTAGTTTCACAAAATCTTAACCCTTTCCTTCTTATTAATGCCTTTTCATGCGTTTGCAAATAAAGTAGAACCAGATCACACGGCTTCGATCAGGTTCTGCACTGTTTGCTTATCATATGAGAAAGACCTGATTCTACATTTTTTTGTGAAAGCAAAATATTCCCTTGGAACTTTTACAATATATAAATATAATAAATATTCATGATATCATAATTATTTTGTTTCATGAATATTAAACAGAAACAAAAGGATAAACGATTTGGAGTCAGTAAAACGTATGACAGATCTAAATTTGAGCAGGCATATTTTTCTTCAGCATACAAAAGTAATTATCTGGTACCTACAGTAAAACCTCTCTATCACAGGCACCAAATTGAGTTAATTAGCTGGTATTTAGGGCAGGTGGCTGCTTAAAGCAAGGTGAAAATAAAACAGAACGCTCCTATAAGAGCGTTCTGTTTTACTTTCACCTTGCTTTAAGCAGCCACCTGCCTTTAACACAAAATATTTGATGCAATTTAGTGGCCGTTATAGAGAGGTTTTACTGTATTAACTGTCTCTGATCAAGATCTATGCTGTATTGCTCCAGATCGACCACTAATCCCTCTCATGCTGAAAAAATAATGTCTGCTCAAACTCTGACCTGCTTAAAATTGTACAAAAAACCCGGTCTAAACCGGACGTTAAATTTAGTATAGATATCGGTCTTGGAGACAGGTTGCAGCTTAATACAGGGTGAAAGTCATGCAGAAATCTCCACTAGAAATGGTTCAGTTGAGCCTGTTTTTTTTGTTTTAATTCTTGTAATTGTTGACATAATTACATCTATTGTGTTTTCATTTCAAATGTCAGTCTATATCTTGCTAAATCAATATTTTGATGCGGGATTTTGTTTAATATTACTCAATTTAGATCATTACATACAGTAAAACCTCTCTGTAACGACCACTAGATTGTGTTAGCAAAATTAGTTGGTATTTTTGGTGGGTGGTTGCTTAAAACAAGGTGAAAGTAAAGCAGAACGCTCCTATAGGAGCGTTCTGTTTTACTTTCACCTTGCTTTAAGCATCCACCTGCCTTTAACAGAAAGTACTTGATGTAATTTAGTGGTCGTTATAGAGAGGTTTTACTGTATACTAATGCATATTTGATTTTAGCCCACTCAACGATTTTGAATATTTTCTCAAGTACATGTTTTGCTTTAAAACACTGTTCTGTAAAGGGTGTTTTTATAGTGTTTCGACGTAAGAAACAGGCAGATATGGAACCAAGACGCTGTCTATATTAAATATTGTTGAACTGTTATGGATTTGTACATGATAAACAAGTTGAGAACTTTGCTCAGCTTAAAATTCAGCTCGTTTGTGAAAATGTGAGATAATCATTGACCTTTTTACTTGGGTTACCAGGGGCTGGTTTCAAGACATGATGACCCTTGTTCGTGTGTGCCTGTCCCTGGTAATAGTGGTCGTTGTGAACTTGGGCCCAACGTTCGCGACTGAAAGAGTTGGTGCAAAATTTGAGTACATTCCAGCATGCTACAGGGACACAGAGAGCATCAGGTAAATGTAACAGGTATTGAGATCATTCTTAAGCATCTGAGAAAAATGATATCAGGCTCAGACTCAGGGAGGTTTTATAACCTTGTACCATGTACACCCCTCTCCACTAAATCTCCACAAAAAGTTACAACTAAATATAACAAGAGTACCGCATACGGTACATAATACGCCCACTTGCAAACTTTCTCTGATTCAACATGCCTTATAGGTGTTGACATTTTCTAATCTGTGCTTCAGATCTTGATTTTCATATTAAGGTGATACTATTTTTTTTTAAAAATGAAGTGAATATCTTATTAAATAAAAAAGTTACAGCTAATCCTCATTTTTGCAGATTTTTGTAAAATGCAACAGCCATAACTCTGTAAAGACAAACTGAATGAACCTCAAAATAAACTCAGCTTCAAATTTTGTTGCTTAAAACATTTGTGTTAAGTTTCATTTATATCATTTTAATAGTTTTCCCAGAAAACAACAGACAAACTAAAAGTTGACAGACTAACAAAGCAACAACCACACGAAGTTCAAGGACCATAACTTTAGAATAAAATGACATATCAAAATCCCCGCAATATATGTGAAAATTCACATTCAGGTTTAACCATATAAAAAAATTGAAGTAAATATCATTTCAAATGATAAAGTTATGGCCATCCTCATATTTGCATAGATTTGCATTATTTATTTTTAAGTGCAAGGGCCATAACTCCGAAATAACATATCAAGTGATCCTCAGAATCGACTTAGCTTCAGGTCTTGATGCATTAAACATTTGTATGAGTTTCATTAATATCTGTCAAACAGTTTTGCCAGAAAACGGCGGACAAACTATTTGCATATATTTGCATTTTTTTTTAAGTCAAAGGGCAATAACTCCGAAACAAAAAATCAAATAAACCTCAAAATCGACTCAGCATCAGATCTTGATGCATTAAACATTTTTTCATTAATATCTCTCAAATAGTTTTCCCAGAAAACAGCGGACAAACTATTTGCATTATTTTTTAAGGACAAGGGCCATAACTCTGAAACGAAAAATCAAATGATCCTCAGAATCAATTCAGTTCCAGATCTTGATGCATTAAATATTTGTGTGAAGTTTCATTAATATCTCTCAAATAGTTTTCCCAGAAAACAGCTGACAAAATATTTGCATATTTTTTAAGGACAAGGGCCATAACTCTGAAATGAAAAATCAAATGTTCCTCAGAATCAACTCAGCTTCAGATCTTGATGCATTAAATATTTGTGTGAAGTTTCATTAATATCTGTCAAATAGTTTTTCCAGAAAACAGCGGACAAACTATTTGCATGTATTTGCATTATTTTTTAAGTAAAAGGGCCATAACTCCGAAATGACAAATCAAATGAACCTCAGAATCGACTCAGCTTCAGATCTTGATGCATTAAACATTTGTGTGAAGTTTCATTAATATCTCTCAAAAAGTTTTCCCAGAAAACAGCGGACAAACTATTTGCATATTTTTTAAGGACAAGGGCCATAACTCTGAAATGAAAAATCAAATGAACCTCAGAATCAACTCAGCTTCAGATCTTGATGCATTTAACATTTGTGTGAAGTTTCATTAATATCTGTCAAATAGTTTTCCCAGAAAACAGCGGACAAACTATTTGCATGTATTTGCATCATTTTTTAAGTAAAAGGGCCATAACTCCGAAACGACAAATCAAATGAACCTCAGAATCGACTCAGCTTCAGATCTTGATGCATTAAACATTTGTGCAAAGTTTCATTAATATCTCTCAAATAGTTTTCCCAGAAAACAGTGGACAACTATTTGCATTTTTTAAGGACAAGGGCCATAACTCTGAAATGAAAAATCAAATGAACCTCAGAATCAACTCAGCTTCAGATCTTGATGCATTTAACATTTGTGTGAAGTTTCATTAATATCTGTCAAATAGTTTTCCCAGAAAACAGCGGACAAACTATTTGCATGTATTTGCATTATTTTTTAAGTAAAAGGGCCATAACTCCGAAACGACAAATCAAATGAACCTCAGAATCGACTCAGCTTCAGATCTTGATGCATTAAACATTTGTGCAAAGTTTCATTAATATCTCTCAAATAGTTTTCCCAGAAAACAGTGGACAACTATTTGCATTTTTTAAGGACAAGGGCCATAACTCTGAAATGAAAAATCAAATGAACCTCAGAATCAACTCAGCTTCAGATCTTGATGCATTTAACATTTGTGTGAAGTTTCATTAATATCTGTCAAATAGTTTTCCCAGAAAACAGCGGACAAACAAAATGTTGACGGACGAACGAACGAACGAACAAACGAACGAACGAACGAACGAACGAACGGACGGACGGACAGGGCCACGACAATATACGACCACCTTTAGTAGGTGGGCGTATAAAAACATAGCTACCGGTAACCATTTTCTCCATGAATATTCATGTAAGAAATAACTACATCATGAATATTAATTAGATGGGTTTTTAAAATAGCTCACTAACAAACGTTTTATTGCCACTTCAAAAACTGAAGAATCGGATTTTTTTATATTATTCCACAAGAAAACAGAGCAGACCCTGATCAGACGACTCCTATAGGACCCGTTTGATCTGCGTCTACTCTGTTTGCAATGCACATAAGCGCGTATATATGGAGTAAAGGGTTTAAAGCTTGTGGTAGATTATCATTATTAATTCAAATGCAAGAAATAATGAAATCATGAATATTAATTAGATGAATTCTTATAATGAACAAGAGAGTGTTTGGGCATGAAAGTTTTTTTTAGTAAACCCCCTCTAATGCGACCACTTAATGAATAAACATGGGTGTCTTTATAAGCAGGAGGTTGCTTAATACAGGACAAAAGTAATGCAGAAAGCTCCTCTGCTTTCTGTATTACTTTTGCCCTGCATTAAGCTACCACCTGCATATAGCACCCATACTTATACCTCTTTTAGGTGGTCGCATTAGCGGGGTTTTACTGTAATCTCGTTATTATTCCGTAAGTACATGGACCAGGCCCTGATCAGACGGCTCCTACAGGAGTCGTCTGATCTGGATCTACTCTGTTTTCAAATTAGTTAAACGAGTATCTATGAGGTAAATGATTGATGCATCACGAATGTAAATAACCACTTTGCATCATGTTGCTCTACGCCAAGCTGCCACTTGCATTCAAGACTCTGACCGCGAGGTTATAAAACGTTTTGATGGAGTCTGAGGTCATTCTCAAGCGTCCGATCTCAATCTCAGACTCGGAGGTTTTATTACCTTGGACCCTGGACATAGCTAAGAAAAACCCTTTCCTCCATGAATATACATGTAAGATATAATGACATCATGAATATAAATCAGATTACTTGTTATAATAGCACATTAACACAGGAATGTTTGGCCATGGCAGAAACTCTAGAATCATATCCCCGCTAATGCGACCACCTAAAAGAGGTATAATTCTGGGTGCTAGATGCAGGCGGTAGCTTAATGCAGGAAAAAAGCAATGCAGAACTTTCTGCATTACTGTTGCCCTGCATTCAGTAACCACCTGCTTATAAAGACACCCATTTAGATTCATTAAGTGGTCGCATTAGAGGGGTTCTACTGTACATGTATTCTAAAATCGCCAGAAAGATGGGAAAATGTAGTGCCGTCCTCTCAGACACTCGTCTGCTACTTAGATAAGGGTGTGCTCTGTTTGCTAATGGAATTGGATAGATCTACTTCTTTAGTTTCTAGAACGGCTACAACATTCCACCTTCCATATTTCATTATAACTATTTTCGTCCATGAATATTGATATTGAAACCTAGAGGATCTTTCTGCATTATCTATATCATATCATAAGCAAACGGTGCAGACCCTGATCAGACGACTCCTATAGTAGCCGTCTGATCTGGGTCTGCTCTGTTTGTAAAGGCGTAGGTAGAAATGCACAGTTATGGAGTAAAGGGTTAAACGATTCGAACGTTTACCTTTCTCCTCCTAGGTGCGACCTGACCGGCATTAGCAAACAGTTTGGATTCAGATGAGACGCCCAGTAATTTTCATCAGGATCCAAGCTGTTGAAACACACGCCGTCAAAAGTTCAGCTGATCAGAGATTGTTCAGACATTTTACCTTATCAACATCCGAAGTGCTAAAAGACGAAGCATATTACAGGAATTCTTTGTTTGAAATACTTTTACAGTTTCTCCTCTACGCTAAACCGCTGTAACAACCCGCTGTATAAGACGTGCTTAGGCAGTAGCAATGATCACTTCTGTTGTGGACCGGACCACTACTGCTGTAACCTTAACAACGCGTGCTGCAGGGAGTAAGTTTTTTTGTTCGATATGTTGTTTGTAGCAATCGGAACATCTCGGGGATTTTTACGGTTTTTTCCGAGCTTGCCGGAAACTAACGAGTAGCTATGATAGATGTTGCATCGCACTGGCTCTTTTGGCGCCAAATTTAAAAGTGTCGTCTGCAATAATAATTTCATATTAAATATAATTCTAAACTAAATAATAAAGGTAAATTAGTAAGACATTTGTTTTCAAAAATCTGTATGCTTGGGCTAAAATACTACAGAAAACAGTGGAGTCCCAGGTCAGATGCCGCCTAGAAAAGGCGGCATCTGACCTTGGACTGCACTGTTTTCAATGGTCCAACAGGCGACATTGGGGCCGAAAGCGCTAGAGTGATATATAAAGTATACCTAGTTATAGTCTACTTTCAGTCCGAAGGACCGCTCAGCCGATTGTACATTTATATATACATGTATCCCGTTAAATTAGTACTTTATCTCATGAATATTCATGTAAGAAATAACGAAATCATAAGTTTATTAGCTGAATTTTTTTATTATGGCAAATGAACATATGATATTTTGCTCTTAACAGTGACTGTAAAATTAGATCCATATACAGTAAAACCCCTCTAATGCGACCACCGAAAAGGGGCATAATTTGGATGACAGAGACAGGTGGTAGCTTAATGCAGGACGAAAGTTATGCAGAAAGCTCCTATAGGAGCTTTCTGCATATCTTTCGTCCTGCATTAAGCAACCACCTGCTTTAAACGATGCCAGTGGCTGTTTATTAAGTGGTCGCATTAGCGGGGTTTTACTGTAATCCCATAAGCGAAAGGGTAGACTCTGATTTTGGTCTATTCTGTTTGAAAAAGTGTGATGAGGTGTTTATCCCTTAACTCGATAACTACGTATTTCTCCGCCTTTGCAAACAGAGTAGATATCTCGAACTTCAAGGGACTATACAAATTAGTTCGAGATAACAGAAGTTCGAGTTATCCGATTTCTAATCTGGACAATTTCTCAAGTTCACAGCTTAATGTAGGTCTAAAGTAATGCTGAAAGTTCCTGTAGGAGCTTTCAGCATTACTTTGGACCTGCATTAAGCTGCACGCGTGTTTCTAGATATGTATAGCGATACATTTTAGAGCAATTCTGTATTGTATGTTTTGGAAGGATAGAACTTTTAGCTCGAGTTATCCCGAAGTTCGAGTTATCCGTGTTCGATATATCGAAGTTCAACTGTAGATCTGATACTATAGCTTCTGCCATGGTCAACTATGATATCATGTCTGCCCAATGTTTGATCTGGTGCAGTTTTCACTGCAGTAGAATCTGTCTTAAGTTGCCATCAAAAAGAGGTCTAAGTATGGATCTATACGGCAGGTGGTGGCTTAATGCAGGTCAAAAGTAATGCAGAAAGCTCCTATAGGAGCTTTCTGCATTACTTTGCCCTGCATTAAGCAACCACCTGTTTTTAAGACTCCAAGAATCAATAAATGAATGACCGCTTAATATAGGTTCTACTGTATTTTCGATTCGAAATTCCTTTTAACACATTACCCCCTAGTGACGCATTTTTGCGCCTCTATGAAATTAACATTGTGAACCCATTGTGATAAATAGAGCATTTGCTCCTGTAGGAGCAAATGCTTTATTTATCACAATGGTTTCAAACTACAAAATTCTAAAATTTTCCTTTTCTCTAGTTAATGCTCCTTTTCGGTAAATTAATTAAAAAAGGGTTAGGTCTGAAAATAGCCTAGGAGAGAATGAGTTAAGAAACTGTTGATCGAGTATTGGTTGATAATCGGTCAAAAGTTTCTTAAAAGCTTGAATAAATCGGATGAAAACAGAAACTGTAACAGATCAGAGCTTTATTATAGCTGTATATCAAATATAAACAGGTTACCGTTTGTGTCGATTAAATGACATTAAATGAGGTCTGAGAGCTGTCAGCCAAAACACCATAGAACAGCTGTCTCACATGCACGACAGTTTAGTTGCTACATTTGATCCACCTTTAGAATGATTCATGTGCAGTAGAAACCCTCTAAACTGGAAGTTTGATTTAGTATAAATAGCGGTCTTGGAGACAGGTGGCAGATCAATGCAGGGGGAAAGTCATGCAGAAAGCTCCTCTAGGAGCTTTCTGCATGACTTTCACCCTACATTAATTCTTCTGTATTAGAATTCCGAGTGGTTTTACTGTAATAAATATTCATAGTGAATGGATTACATTCGAATATTTGGCATGGAAACTCATTTTTGTTTGTTTTATGAGCACGTTACATGTCACTGTGAGTTACGTTCATGTTATCTGTTTCTAGCACTTCCTGGAATCGGTATGAGGTGACTGCGGTGGTTTGTGGCTCCTTGGCGTGGTTGTTTATTGTCATCGTGATGGGACTGTGCACTGGACCAACATTGTGGAAAAAGATACGAGGTAAGCACGCAAATAAAACAGATATAACATTAAAACAATATCAATTTTATACACATGTAGAATTGAGAAACCACATCCCAGTGTCACGGAAAAAAATCTTATTCAATTACTCGAAAATATGTTTGAAAAAACAGAGACAGACACAGACATACATATACACAGACACATACACACATACATGTACACATACACACGCACGCACGAACACATGCACACACAGAGTTTGTTTCTGTACAGTAAAACCTCTCTAAACCGGACGTTAAACTGTGTATAAATATCGATCTTGGAGACAGGTTACAGCTTAAAGCTCCTCTAGGAGCTTTCTGCATGACCTTTACCCTTCATTAAGCAGCTACCTGTCTAAAAGGATCTAAATTATTCTCCACTAGACTTCCAGTTTAGAGAGGTTTTGCTGTATTAGCTTGTTGATGCATGACGCGGTAGAAACTGGCAAAGTGTGTGGGGTGGTAGGGGTGGGCGTGAATGTATGTTCATGACAGAAAATAAAATGTTTGACCGTTTGTCAAGTACTTCTTACCACTTTAGATCACGAATAGCTTTTAAACCGACATTTTATCAATTGTTTGACCAATATCGGCGTAAAAAATTAATGAAATAGCTCATGTGCCAATTCGATCTGGCTATTTATAGAGTAATAGATAACAGTGCGTACCCAAATACTAAAATCGTCATTTCTCCACCAAACCCCATGTTGTGACCACTGTTTAGAATCGTCTCGAAGAGACGATTCTAAATAGTGGTCACAACATTGGGTTTAGTTGGGAATTAAAGAAGTTATGCCTGAAAATGTTTTAATTTACGCATCTTATCTGGACCTCTGTATAAAACAAACATGCTCATTTACTTGTGTTGCAATGTAATGCACGGTATTGAGATATGATGACACACAACGCACTGTGGTAGTAAGTTTGAAATGCTCTTTCGGGTACTTCAAGTACCATGACACACGCTTTTGAGAAAGTATGGACCTGACCCCCTTTTCACGAATATTCTTAAGTAATTACTTAATACCAGGCTTAACTTATTAAGGGTATTACATTTGCACATAGAGAAGATAAGTGAAATGATTTTATCTAAGCACAATCCTTAGAGACAGTCTGTTATATTTTTAAAAAGAAAATTATGTTTTTTGCATGAAATATTTAATTGAACCCAAAATGAATTTGGTAAAATTCTTAAGTCTGTTACAAATTCTTAAAACTGGTTTTTGATTTAGATCACCGTCAGTTATAATCAAATACAATATTTATTCTTAAACTGATAATTGAGTAAACATTTTACAATTTTTGTCAATGTAAACACTTATTTATGGAAAGTTATGATCTTGTGTAGTTTTTTTAAATAACAGGCTTAGCTAAGTAATTACTTAAGAATGTTCGTGAAATTGGGACCAGGTATCAAACAACCTCGATCCTAATGAGACGCCGAGTTTTTGAGCTTCTCATCTGGATCATAGCTGTTTGCACATCTACCCAGGTCGCGGATTTCGAGGTTAGAAGTAATGTTTCCTACATAAATTTGTACATTTTTAGGACCGGTCGGAAAGTCAAAGATCCACCCACAAGTCACAAAGAAACGTCAGGAGTCTACAATCTAGGCATACGACCCAAACAGATGGAAGTCACAGACATTTGGCCGCTAGGGGTCGCATGCATGAACCCATTACCTCATAGGCTATTTTAGACACACCCCCTTTGAATAAATCTACCGAAAAGAAGCATTAATTAGAGAAAGGAAAATGTTTAGAATTTCGTAGTTTGAAACCATTGTGATAAATACAGCATTTGCTCCTATAGAAACAAATGCTCTATTTATCACAATGGTTTCACAAAGTGACTTTTACACAGTCGTCAAAAGTCGTCAATATGGGGGAAAGGGTTAAACGACCATGATAAAGAGGTCTAATTATGGGCCTCTAATGCAGGTGCCAGCTTAATGCATGTCAGAAGTAATGCAGACAACTCCTATTGGAACTTTCTACATTATGTTTGTCCTGCATTAAGCAACCACCTGTTTTGTAAGACTTCTATGTTCAGTAAATGAACGGCGGATTGGGACAGGTTCTACTGTATATAGCTAAACCTTTATAAACCGACACCTCAAAAGAGATCTAATTGTGGGTCTGTCATACACGTGGAAAGGTTTATTTTCACCCTGCATCAAGCTGCCACCTCTCTGAAAGACCTATTTTTTTCTTCATTAAAATACCGGTTAACCTGTTTCATGGCCCCTACCTAGGGGTTCTAGAGTATACACAAACATAATGCAGTAGAACCTCTCCTAAGCATCCATTCATGTATTGAACACAGGAGTCTTAAAAAGCAGGTGATTGCTTAATGCAGGTCAAAAGTAATGCAGAAAGCTCCCATAGAACCTGCATTAAGCTACCCCTGCCTTACAGACCCATAATTAGACATTTGTTTGATGCCTGCTTAAGATGCATGTTATTCTGTATACTTTAGATATCACAGTGTCAGCTGTCAATGGGAAACGTTGTAACACGTTGTGTAGACCCAGATCGACCGTTGTCTTTGTAACACTTATATAGTTGAATCTTAGCTGAAATAAATGGCTTAACCCTTTACCCGAAAGGAACGCCTTTTCATACCTTTTCAAACAAAGTAACCTAAGATCAGACGGTTTCTGCAGGGGACATTTTATCAGGGTCTACTCATTTGGCTAATGCCAAAATATAGATTCCGCTATGGTACAAATCCTGTGTTTATTCATATACTATTATGAGACAGGCCGATTTCTAATGTTGGTAAAAATTGTGGCCCAACCCTTTTGCATTGTCATCTTGTATTGTATACCTTAAGTAATGTTTACATGATTTAATTACTTCTTGTCTTCATATATGTACATGTATGTGTATTGTTGACAATTTTCAACAAAATATGATTTAACTAAATCTACTATTATAAAAACATCAGCCAATGAATATTCATGATGTACTTAATTTTTACATGAATATTCATGATGTAAAGTGTTAAATGCTGATTTCTTCGGGTGTCTTCTATGGCGTGTCATACATTGCAAAATTCAATACCTTAATATTTATGTTAACAAAATGCATAAATGTGTTCTATAAAGTTGTATTTGTTTTGTAAAATTCAATTGTACCTGTATAGAAACAGAATATGACCTCCGATCTCGCGGTCAAACTCTCTAAATCCCTCGTTGTAGAACATCTTCCTATCAAAATAGTGTTATATACCTAGCACGATAAGAGCATGGAATGCTCTTCCAGATACTATTAAGACTTCCGTTCATCAGTTCATAAATAATATGTCATCATTTAAAAGCAAAACAAGGCCTCCTGTTTATTACAGTCTAGGCACGCGACGAGAAAATATTCTTTGTAAACTGCGTAACAACACCAGTTCACTAAATACGCACCTGTTTAACCATTTTTTTTTATCAGAATCGCCCTCGTGCCCAAAATGCACTAACACATCCGAAGATAATTACCACTTTTTCTTTGCCTGTTCATCATTTACTGTACATAGACGAAACATCCCCGACGTAGGGGAAGTAACCCTAAATACATTATTGTTCGGAGGCAGCGGTCTGAACGTGGAGTCTATAGAAACACTTAACGATATAGTGCACACATATATCAGGAGAACCAGAAGATTTGACTGAGACATTTGACTGTTGGATTGACAGGTTTTTCTTTGTTGATAAAAAGAAGCCTAGCTGTTTGATTAATGAGACTTTCAACTATATATTCATTACAAATCAATTGTTTTACATTGAATTATATATCGAGGTAATTAATATGCAATGCCGGACCCGGTTTCAAAGTCACATATCTGAATTAGGCTTTTTTAGTTAACCTGGAAAAATATATTTTATAGATGTCACCTCAATCGTATGTATGCGTATATACTGAATGTATCTACATGTATATACAATGCTAAATTTAACTATAGTTACTGTGCTAAATCAATCAGAATTATCGGTTTCGTAATGAAAAAAATGTTCCAAATAATGTTAGTAAAAATGGATTTATCTAATAAGAGATTGTGCAATCGGGCCCAAGTAATACTGATTAATTATTATTTAATAACACTCTTGCATATGCATAAGCGATGTGATTATTTACATGTTAATTACTGCATATATTTATATATTTCTTGCATGTAGACATGTAATTACCTTGTACCACTGGAGAGAACTTACATATATTATTATACTGCAAAGTAAAATCCTCACCTCTGATTGGTTAACTAGTCGTGTACATGATTCCATGTACCCTGTGAGCTGACAGGGTACATAGAAATTCCTCATGGCAGGCCCCACATATTATGGTCAGAAACCAAAAGACAGACTTCTCGACTCGGCTAAACAATAGCAAAATTCATAATAGACAACTATTGATACGTAAAGAAAAACAAATGCAGAAATGAATTAAAAAACATCATTGTTTGAAATGACCAATAAAACAGTTTTTAGAGGAGTTATTATATCGTCCAGCCATCTATGATAACACGAACGCCGATGGAATACAATACACTCCACTTCGGATACCTTCGGGTAGAATTAATGTATTGGGGCGCTTTTAGGGGAATTAACGTGTTTAGTTATTCAACATGCCAAAATGGATTTATATAAATTATCCGAACCGTAAAACTTTGCAGTATAATAAATTCGTTATACAGTTCTTTCCCAGGGTACATGGCGATTTATTCCCGGCTGGTAAAATAATGTAACCCTCGCCTAACGGCTCGGGCAACATGATTTTCCTCAGCCGGGAATAAATCGTCGTGTACCCTGGGAAAGAACTGTATAACTAATAATATGCCTGTTGTCTAATCCGTTTCTTTATTGAATAAAATATTGTTGAAATCAATGTACATGTATACATGGTAAAGAAGTGTGTATATTGTAAAATGATATGTTAGTTATAAAATATAATACATATTTTTCAAACTTGCATTTGTCAGTAGCTCCTGAATAAGTATTAGTAAAGGTAAATAGAGTGTTTGTTATTGTGCCAACCTTAATGTCAATCGGATCTACTTGACAGAATGCCTATTTTGTTAGAATATAGCCAAGAAGTTTCGATTGCCATGCTGCACAATAGCGTAGTGCGTGCATTCTGAGCCTACAGTGTTTAACCATTATCCATGCTTATAAAAACTTTTTAGTTGAGTCTGAGTTCTTTGGCTCAAATCTGACCAATCAAAAGCTTGAGAACAAACTCAGATTCAACTAAAAAGCTTTATAAGCATGGAGCCATGACTTACAAGGCTAGGCTCAAGTTCTGATATGCATTCTAGCCAGACTAGGTCTGACCTGTTTGCACCATGGGCGGAGGCAGGTCTGACCTGGTTGTACTTTTATATCATTCAGCACAACGATAGGACCAAATTAAGTGAGATATAAATAGGGGGTCTGACGAGGTCTGACACCGTGATGCAAACTGTTATTACTAGATCTGACAAGGTCTGACAATATTGTACTAAAGTGTTATTACTAGGTCTGACAATGTTGTACCAAAGTGATATTGCTAAGTCTGACAATGTCTGACATTATTGTGCCAACATGTTACTACTAGGTCTGACAATATTGTACCAAAGTGATATTGCTAAGTCTGATAATGTCTGACATCATTGTGCCAGCATGTTACTACTAGGTCTGACAATATTGTACCAAAATGTTATTGCTAAGTCTGACAATGTCTGACATTGTTGTGTCAACATACTGTTGTACCAAAAAGTGATGTTGCTAGGTCTGACAAGGTCTGAAAAACTGTGAAGAAGTGGTATTACTAGATTTGACAATGTCTGACAATATTGTACCAAAGTTGAGAAACTATGACATTACGTATACGTTACCTTAGAAAATAAAAGGAATTACTTTTTTGTCACGGAACGGATTTACAGAGGTTTCGTACTCCGGAGATTTCGTACCACAACGGAAGGACGATGCGTACCATGGTGTGTTTTTTGTATCCGGGCGAAATGAGATTAGGTATCGTTTTGCGATATTTTGTACCACGTGTGATTTCGCGAATGATAAAACCTTTCCTGGCCTTTAACTGTACATACTACATCTAATAATCAAGTGAGACAAAATTTGCCTGAATTATTCTTGACCGTTTTATTGAACTTTATTCGGGTTCAACCTATTATTGTACACCTGCCTGGTATCATGCTTTGTCGGAGTGTGATGTACAGTAGAACTGTCTTCTTTCGTCCTACATTAACCCTTTCAACATGGATTATCAGTGGATTATCCCATCAGTGTTTAACAAAGGAGTGCACTCAGTATGAAAGACTTAACCCTTCGCTTGCTATTCGCGTCAATATACCTACCTGTAAATAGTGAAGACCCAGATGAGACAGCTCCTGCAGGAGCTGTCTCATCACGCTCTGCACTATTTACAAATTTATTGTGCAACCAGTGCACTCCACAGCAGTGATTGCACAGCGAAATACTTGTACACAGTGAAGATATATGTAATTATACAACAGGACATGGGTAAAGAAGGAGAAATGTGTTTTAAAATTCAGCAAGTGAAGGGTAAAATTCATTAAATGATTTTGAATACCAAACAGCGCAGACACTGGTCACACGGCTCCACCAAACATTATGAATCCTGTTTAGACACGGAGTTACTCATCACATCTCGAGTATAAAAGCTGTGCACAGAGCTCAGCCAAATAAGGATTAGCGATTTCCTATGTTCGGTTTCCATGGATTTCAAACAGATACAAATATTTCCCTATCAAATATATGTTAACTTACAAGTACAAAAGTTGTTGCAGAGGCAGCAACAGAGAGCGCGGGCAAACGAAATGCTGGGAAGATTGTGTTATAGAGTTATAAATTGTCACCTGTATGAATTTAATATGGATGTAACTGTCTTTTGTTGATATTTTCAAAATGCAGACGGTCTGTTTGAAGTAGAGAGTTTTGGACACATCTAATGGCATAATTGCGAAAGTTTTGACATCGTGTATGGCTCATAAATGTCAAAGTAATTATTGCAGCGTGAAATGCTAGTAAACATTGAAATAAGATTTATAAATGCAAAGTAAGCTGAAATAAACTGACTGTATAGTTTGTTGTCAAGTCTTTTGCTAGTATGACATTGAAGGTAAGGAGGAATAGTTTGAAAAGACAAACTTAAGTGTTTTTGTTGTGAGCTTTGAAATGAATAAACTGATAATATAGTAGAACATAAAGGCCGAGGTGGGTCTGAAACAAATGACACAATGTTGGTAAATAAGTACAATACAAAGCTGTAAAAGCAGGATCTATATTGTAGCTATGTTTCATTTTCTGAAATAATTGTAACAATCAAACAGTTAAAAGGGTTCTAAAGGCAATTATGTTGAGGAAATGGTCATTTTTTTTTTAAATATGTTCAACTGTAAGGCAAATGTGAATAATTGACTAGGTGTTTATAACTAGGAAAAACAAGCATAATTTAATTGATGACTAGTGTATTACAGAATATCTGCAAACATGATGTTGCATTGTGAGACGGAACGCTATGTGCATAATGAGAGATATGACGTTTATGTACAATGAAACCTGTGTAAACGAAACAGAAAATGAGCATTATTTTAGGAACAGAACAGAACATATCTTTATTCAACTTGTACAAGCATGTACATTGTTGTTATAAATGCATATATTAATACATAGAATATGTCACATAGGTCAAATAATCTTTCAGATTGACAGTATATTACAATTACAATCGATTTAATTACGTTGTGCATTAAGTGCTGTCTATTCATATTTGAGATGACTTACATGTAAGCGTTAACAAGTGTGGTTCTCATGCAAAAGGAATACTTTATGTATAGAGCCAGTTTAACTAATTCCTGACGCTTGTAGTGTAAAACTTTACAAAACTTGGTCTAGCATAATAACACTTGTTTAGATATTTCTTACGCAGGTCTGTGTATGAACTACATAAAGAACAAAATGAAACTCGTCTTCAATATCACGAGTTTCACAGTAACTACAATATATTTCATTTCTTGGTATGCTAATTTTGCCGTATCTCCCTGTTTCTATTTTAATGAATGTGAAGACAGACGCATCATAGCAAGATAAAATCTAAGTTTATATGACAATGTATCTAGATATGCTTCAAATCCAAAACAGCTTTTAAAATGTCTGTATGTTGCTACTATTGGTATTCTCATCTCAACCTTGTATAAAACCATCCACTAATCTTTCTTTAAATATGTTGTGAAATGATTTCGGGTTTACAATTATTGGATCCATCCAAACATCAGCAAAACCATTATTTACTAGTAATGCTTAAATACTTGTAACCAAAGTACAAAAATGAGTCATGCAGGAAACACCACATACAGAACAAACAGCTGCACGAACAGCAACACAGCAAAAAAAACCCAGCAAATGTACATAATTATAAAAACATCAGAAGACGCACAAAGACAAAACAAACATACGATAGGGGGATGGAATTACCGACTTGGAACGGTCAGTGACCAAAGTCAATGGGGGGGGGGGTTAAACCGTTTTTTGGGCGCCCAACCTCACATTTATTCCATCCCCACCCAAGTTTGATTAACCATTTCTATAATCGGCTAATAAATTATTGTATACAGTAGATAATATTACATTCTGTGTTGAAACTAGTTTCAACCAATATTTAATAGTTCTAACGATTTATATACAAGGGATATCGACACATTTCACCATATATATTGTATGTCGATGTACACCTCTTCACGTGTAGTAACCTCTTAAAATTTTTGGGTGTACTCGTTCTATTTGTTTAGATTAAGTATAACTCCACACTTCACAGCTATAGTTAAAATAGAACTAACAAATGCATCAAATAACTGACATGTAACGCTAAATTTCAGGCTCAAACCGTTAATATTGGCCATGAGTGCATTCAATGATCTCAGTCCTTTACCTACTATAAACTCTTGATTTAAAACAAAGCGTAGTTGAAAACCGTCCCAAGGTAGTTAAAGTCACTTACTGTTTCTAACATCTCACCCCGTACGACCAATTTTCATTTTCATTTCAACCACCCCTTTTCCTAAACACCATTACTAATCTTCGAGCAATTTACTGCTAATCCCCAAGTTTCGCAGTATTCATTTATCTAATTTATATTGCAAGTCATGTGGCGAGCTACCAAAGATAACAATGTCATCGGCAAAAAGTAAAATTGCAAGCATAATACCATCTATACTTATTCCTATAAGATCTGGATCTTGAATATTTTATACTAAATCCTCAAGAAAAAGGACAAACATTATGGGCGAGATTATCTCCCCTTGCATGAGTCCAGTATAATTATCGTAGATCTCAGAATAAGTATTTCCTTTTCTAATACATGTCTTGACTTTGTCGTACATATCCTTTAAAACACGTAACATTTTACCGTTAAGACCCAACTTATACAACTTGAACCACAAATAATTTCTATTTATACTATCGAATGCCCTCGACGAAATCGACGAAAGCGCAGTACAAACGTTTATTAGACGCTATCGTCTTCAGTACAATAGCGTGAAGAATAAACACCGCGTCTACATTTGACCGACCCGATCTAAAGCCGAACTGTGCATCTGATGATATTATTTTCCTCACACCATGCTGAAACTGTTTTATCACATAGTCTACCTTGTGGGAGTGCCGTAACTGAGTGCCGTAAATCTCGGAAAAGCACTAGTGCATATTTTATGCAAATTAGCAATCGTTAGACAATCGTAGCGCTCATGTAAGCGTCAGCCAATTATAGCGCTCCATGTGGGCCGTCCGTTGTATTACTGCGCTGTTTGTAAGGAATGGCCGAAACAGCCGTAAGCTATATAGCCTGTTTCATTTTCTTTGGCAGTTTAAGGCTTATGTGATAAAAAGAATCTTGCATTCGTTTCATTGCATTCGTTTCATTTCATAAAACTCGTTTACTATTATGAATATGACACTCGCTAAAGCTCGTGTCATATCATTATAGTAAACTCGTTTCATAAAAACGATGTGTAATGAACACTCATGTAAGATCCTCTATATTTAATACCACTGCAAATATTTCAGCAAAGCAGCTAATCAATGTAATACTCCTGTATTTGGTAAGGTTTCACGATCACTCTTTTTATATAATGGAATAGCTACACCCTGGGTCCATGAGTCTGGATAAAATCCATAATTCAAAATGGCATTGAATGAATCGCACAAGTGTTAAGCTATAATATCAATGGATTCAATAAAGTATGAATTCAGTAGAATATCAACCCCTGCCCGCCGCTTTATCTGAATTGCGTTTCTTAACAACTGCTAAAATTTCTTTAACAGTAATATCACAATAAAGTTCATCAAAATTGCAATTAGGATTGTCAAATCATGGTTAGAGCAAAACAACTCTGCGTCCTCATTTACAGTTTGTGTAGAAGAGCCCATCATTGTTTAAAATAGTTAAAGTAAACTCGTCTACGCTTATTTCGTTAGTAGCATGTGGCTTCTTCCGGAAGAGCGACCAAAACCCTTTCGGCTCAGAATGGCGTAAACGTTCATGTTATTACGCTTACGAGAAATTAATTTCTTGTATGCTATTTTGCTTTCGCATAATACTATTCTATTTTCAGGCGATGGCTTACTGTTGTAACTGTGTAAAGCACGGAGGTACACTTTTCTAGCGTGTCTGCATTCAGCATCAAACCATTCACTATCTTTTTTCAAATCATCGTCTTTAAAGCGTACACGTTTTGAAAAAAGAGGATCAGCAACCGAACACATAGTTGCAACAATAATTTTTATAATACTTTTTAGGGAGTGACTGTGCAGTGCCGATTGCAGGATAGCTGACTGAAGGAGTTCCTGCAGGGGTTGTTTTTTGGCATTAAACAGCCATCTATTTTGAAAGTGTAACTTACTGTTAAATATCTGTCCGGTTTAGAGAGGGTGTCTTTTAATGTAAGAAAGTGCAATAACCTTAAAACTTCATACAGTATGGCAATACTGGCTATTCCCAAAGTAAGGTGACACAATAATAACTTGTCTCAGTTTAAATCTGTCATACAATAACATAAGAGATATTTACATGTGTACATGATGTAGACAGTGAAATAAAAGCTATACAGTAAAACTTTTATTGAGTGACCATACTTTAAGTAAAAATGACAGCTGGTAAGTAAGTGGAAGTGGGCATTAAATGCAGGTTGAAATGCAGAAAATATTGTGGAAGTTTTGGTATGTCTTTCAACATGTGTTTAACACCAACTAGTATGAAAGGCAAATTGTTTGACTGCTTACATGGTGTTTTATCTCATTACCAAATTAGCTACTATTAAAATTTAAATCTTTGCAATAAATAAACTGAAAAGGAGCATTTACTAAGAGATTGGGGAAAATAAGAAGTGTGTGGATTTGAAACCATTGTGATAAATGGAGCATTTGCTTATTTGGGGAAAATGTTCTATTTATCACAATTGATTAGAAAAGTGACTCTTATATTGGTGCGAAGTGATACTTGAAGTAAAGTGACGTAGGTCACATAATGATCAGTTGTCTAGTTTAATTATGTCATAAAATAATATAAGAAGTATTTACAATTGTTCGTAATGTAGACATAGTTAGATAAAAGATATACAGTAAAAACCTATATTGGGTGATTATAACATTAGGAACAGTAACAGCTGGTAGGTACTAGACGTGGGCATTAAATGCAGATTGAAATGCAGGAAATATTGTTGGTGTTTTGGTCTGACATTAAACATGCGTTTAACACCAACCAGTATGAAAGGCAAATGATTTGACTCCTTAAATTGTGTTTTAATCCATTACCTCATAGGTTAAATTTTGCATCAATAAATTGAAAAGGAGCATTTACAAGAGGGATGGGGAAAATAAGAAATGTGTAAATGAAACTATTGTTATAAATTGAGCATTTGCCTCTTAAGAGCAATTACCGTATTTAGCACAAGTAAATTTAAAACGTGTTTCCTACATAGGTGGAGGTGATTCGGAAAGTAAGGTCACATAGTAATAGGTTGTCTTGGTTTAATTCTGTCATACAATAAAATAAGAGATATTTACATGTGTACATAATATACATGGTAAAAGGAAAGCTATACAGTAAAACCTGTATCGAGTGATCATAACTTGGCAGCTGGGCATTAAGTGCAGTTTGAAATCAAGGAAAATCTTGTGGATGTTTTTGTTTGACTTTCAACTTGTGTTTATCAGAAACTGGTATGAAAGTTCAACGAGTTTAATGTTTACATGGTGTTTATTGTTTAACCCTTTCCCTGTTCTATGTTTTTTCTCAATTTCATTACCTACTCAATATTCATGGACAAAACAGTTATAATGAAATATGGAAGATGGAACATCACAGCTATTTTAGAAACTAAAGAAATGGATCTATCAAATTCTTTTAGCAAACAGAGTAGACCCTGATCAGACCGTCTGATCTGGGTCTACTCTGTTTGCAAATGCGTGAAAACACGTTTATATGAGGAAAGGGGTTAAACCCATTACCGCATAGGCTATTTTTGACATCTACCCCTTTGCATCAATAATCTGGAAAGTAGTATTTAATAGGGAAATGGGGAAAATAAGAAATGTGAAGTTTTTAAACGACTGGTATAAATGTAGCATGGACAGGGGCGAGTTGGACAGGGGCGAGTTGGTCCTGGGCCGAATGGAATTAAGCGATGTTGGAAGTCGGTAAAGTTGACCTCTGCTTCACTATTACGGTGGTGCACATGTCAAAATGCATCTGCCCAAATTGCAAGTTGTAAATAATTGGTACGAATCAGAGGCATTGTTTCGTGTTGCTAAAAATATTTTATATTGTGATACCGAACACGACGATCTTGATCCGGATAGGAAAAATGTGGATGGTGGTGATGTTGCGATTTATATAACGGTAAAAACAAAAACATTCCGGCTCCAGTACCAAAGCAAATTTCCCCATCACTGATGGGGCCCGCACAATAAACTCTCTGATGTGTGAATAAACGTCAGTAAATAACAACACTTCTGCATTGTTCTAGACAGTGGTGCGTTTTAACCCTTCTCTTGCTGAATTTTAAAATGCATTTCTTCTTCTTTACCCATGCCCTGTGGTATATTTACATACATTTTCACTGTCTACAATTATTTCTCTATGCAATCACTGCTGTGGAGTGCACTGATTGCGCAATCAATTTGTAAATAGTGCAGACCCTGATGAGACAGCTCCTGCAGGAGCTGTCTCATCTGGGTCTTCACTATTTACAGGTAGGTATATTGACGTGAACAGCAAGCGTTAATATATTTCTTTCATATAAACGTGTTTTCACGCATTTGCAAACGGAGAATACCTGGATCCTATAGGAGCCACCTGATCAGGGTCTGCTCTGTTTGCTAATGTAATATGTAAGATATGTATCTTTAGTTTCTAAAATATCTACAATGGTACACCTTCCATATTTCATTACAAATATTTTGTCCATGAATATTCAGTAGGTATTGAACATTGGACTAAATATAGAAAAGGGAAAGGGTTCACATTTTTTGCAAACAAAGTACATGTAGATCCATATCAGACGACTTTTTAGGAGCCATCTTATCAGAATATGTCCTGTTTGCTTATTGAATAACACAGATCTGATTCTACAGTTTATTCAATGGTCAAGTGTTCCTGTATTCATATAATATTATAAAATCATCTAATCAATATACAATGAACCCTCATTACAACGGAGGTGTTTGTTTCCAGACATTGTGCTGGTATAACGAGGTTGCCGTTATAACGAGTTTAAATATGAAAAGAACCATTTGGCTAGTTTTAAACTTCGCTTAATGCAGAACACAAGAAGTGCAAAAAGCTCCCTTGGGGATCTTTTTGTACTTCTTGTGTTCTGCATTAAGCAATAGCATGTGCTATTGGCATTGCATCTATTTACTCAGTGGTTGTTTCAAAGAGTTAACGGTGATGTTGTTTCAATGCATACTGCCGGTACAACGAGGGTGCCATTGTAACAAATACCGGTATAACGAGGGTGCCATTGTAACGAATGCCGGTATAATGAGGGTTCACTGTACTTGATGTCGTTATTCATTGCATGAATATTGAGTGAGTACAAGGTTAAGGTGATTATTTTCTCATACAATCAGTGGAAACGCTTTTTTTAAATGTTAAGCATAAACCACGATACAATATATGGGTAAGTCAACTCAAAGAGACATGACTCTGAAGGCATATATATTATTATTATACCACACTTTAAGTCTGTAGTTTTGAAAAGTTGATAGATAATTGGGTTCTACTATTGATCATATAAGTATGGAATGACGGTGGGAAAAGATGCAAACCGAATCGATAATTACCACTGTGGACCCATAACAACACGTATTAAAATAATCTTGTTTTGTTTGTTTATCAACTACTGTCCGTGAAGTGAATAGTACTGGCGTACAATGTATATCTAAATGGAATGCATCTTGCGATTCTGTATGTTACATTACATATCTAATGTAACTCGCATACCAGAGAATAATAAAAAAGGTAAACCTATAAAATATGTATTAGCAAGTAGGAGTGACCTGTCGTTTTTATTTATAGATTTGGTTTTTTCCAAACTATTCCATTCTATACAAAAGGGTTTTGCTCGTGAAGCTCGTGCAGTTGGTTAGACCGGAAGTCCGATTGCCTATACATTGTAGTGATTAAATCAAATCGTGCAATGCTGAGCTCACCTAATACAATAGTGGTATTATCCCAATCTACGGGTCATCTATAAATAAAAACGACAGGTCACTCCTTCTTGCTAATAATGTTAATTGTAGTACTGTGTTTTACATTTGTATTTATACCCCTTTTTCTTAAATAGCGTTTTTTTTATTCTGCTCTTCATCCGCGATAGTAAAATGGTGTCGTGGATAACTTGTTAAAACGTGTTTGTATCAAATACATGTATAAGTAATTCTGATTGTACACAAAACAAATTTAAACTATGGTGTAAATGTAACAAATACATCATTTAAGTCCCCCAGTAGTCTTTTTTGGCTACTGACCGTTCCAAGGCGGTACTCCTTCTTTCAGCCTATGGTCAACTTTGTTGTTTAATATGCTTAATGTTTAATGTTTTTCGTCTTGATATGCGTCCTGTTATGTTTTGTCTTGTGGCTATACCGTTTCTTGTTTGATGGTGTTTGGTGTGGTGTCATTTCGTATGTGGCTCTCCCTGTTTGACTATTTTTCCATATAGAAAATGAATAGGTACAAGTCTGTTAACTAAAATTGGGCGTCTAATGTCACTTACACTTCGACCAACATTATTTATCTATTAGTCTATGTTTTGACTTGGAACGCCCCAAGTTGCGGTAAACAATACGTTGGTCAAACAGGCCGTGTTCTGAAGAGAATATTCAGGGAGCAAGCATATCAATGTCGAAATAATAAGCTTGTGAATTATTGTACTAACATTTTAGGAAGTCTAGTCACTCTTTTAAAGGATTATCAACCTAATCTATAGAACATCTCTCGTAATTATGATAAGGTTGCTACTAGTAGTCTTAAATCAAAAGCTAGGCTAATAGTTGAATTAAATTGGATTAAGAATTTACAAATCCCGTTTCCTTTAAGCTTAAATGATAATATTTACCAGACTGGTTTTTTTTTTTAAAAGATCCTAACAGACATGTAGACGTTTTGTTTTATTTTTTTCAATAAGGAAATGGCTGTCTCGATAACATGGAATTGGTAAAATGGTACATGTATTATCAAACGAAGATCTCGTATGAATAGTTGAATATGACTTTTATGGATTTACATACTTTACGTCTAACTACTGGTAAACATGCCATGCTTTCTTCCTTATCAATATCAACATTAAAAGAAATTGACAAACAAGCCGATAAAATCATTTTAGATAACATTCTCTCATAGGATCAGCTGCAAACAGAGTATCTCAAGAAAAGCAATAAAGGGTACGACAAACACGAATACAAATATCCGACGTCCTCCTTCCGTTTCTGGATTTAAGAGGTCGTCTTCATAGAGTACTAAACCTTTCTTGTCGGCGTACATGAAGAGAGGGCAGCGTGATTGTCAAATGTAAAAGCATTGACAACCAGAAATGCAGTACGTTGTAGCACTATAGGATCATATCCTTTTTAAATGATTTTTCTAACATATTTGATGAACAAAATGAGAAAATGGGTATGTCCAATAATTTTCGAGGTTTGTAAATCACACCACCATAAAATTCAGGATGTGAAATACCGTGACGCTGGAGCGCCTTAAGATTAAGCAAGGATATAGATGCCATAAACTAAGAAAAACTTTCTCTAATTTTTACTATCGAAATCTCTCACTTATTGGCAAGTACCAATGTAATCTCAAGGTGCTTCTGCGACACGGTATTACTCATCCTGAATTTTATGGTGATGTGATTTACAAACTTCGTTAAATTATTAGACATACCCATTTTCCCACTTTGTTCATCAAATGTCTTAAACAATTCATTAAAAAGGGATATGATCCTGTAGTACTACAACATATTGCATGTTTGGTTGTGAACCCTTTTACAATTGGCAATCACGCTGGCCTCTTTGCATGTACGCCGACAAGAAAGGTTTAGTACTCTATGAAGGCGACCTCTTAAATCCAGAAATGGAAGGAGAACGTCGGATATCTGTACTATTTCATTTTTGTCGTACCCTTTATTACTTTTCTACAGTTACTCTGTTTGCAGCTCAATCATTGAGTACACTAGCGATAGGTGGATACAGTATGTTCAATTAAATGTTTTTTCGTTATACATGCACTTTACCATTGTATTTGCCGTTGCGGTTGTTGTAGATTAGTCGGAGAGGGGATACGTTTATTTACACTGTTTGTCTTTTAGGGTGGGGATGGAATAAGTGTGAGGTTGGGCGCCCATAAACCGGTTTAACCCCCCAGTGACTTTTGTCACTGACCGTTCCAAGGCGGTACTTCCTTCTTCCTCCTATTGTATGTTTGTTTTGTCTTTGTGCGTCTCTTGTTGTTTTTTCTAGTTATGTACATTTGCTGTTTCCTTGTGTTGCTGTTCGGGCGAGTGTGTTCTGTATGTGGTGTTTCCTGCATGACTCATTTTTGTACTTTTACATTTGTACTTGCCAATACGTGAGAGATTTCGATAATAAAATTTAGAGAATGTTTTTCTTAGTTTACATCTATATTCAGGTAAAATGAGATTTCGACTGTTAAAGACATTTTCTACAGTTTTATGAAAATTGAATTTTTTCATAGAATTTTCTAAATTTTTGGTATATGAGGTAAAATTTAATGGTGAATTCAAAAAATAAAGAGAAATATACTCAACAAAATAATTAAAGGGTCAAGTATACAACTTTACAGAAAAGGTAAATAAATCATTTCATTGGTAGAATTCATTTTGTAAATTTATAAAACAATAAGTATACCTGAATACTGAGCAATCTTTCCATAGGAATATCGGAAATAAACATCACAGTTAAGAAAAGAATACCACAACCCCCAAACTTACACTTTTCAGACGAGGTGGGTGGGGTAACGAAATTCTCAAAAGACGGTTTTATGATGTCCAGTCATGTGGTATCCTATAGTTAGTAGCGTGTGTGTCCTCTCCGAGCACGAATCACTTCCCGGCATCTGCCTGTGAACCTCAGGCTCAGTTTTCTAATGTCTGCTCTTGGAAGCTGCCTCCATTCGTATATCAGCATATTGGCAAGTTCATTTCGGGTTTGAGGTTGTCGATTTCGCAGTGATATCCTGCGCAGGAGCATGTCCCACACATGTTCGATCGGACTGATGTATGGAGACCTCGCCGGCCAGTCCACCCGCTCTATGGTTTCCTGCTGAAGATACTGGTTGACCACCCTTGCTCGGTGAGGACGTGCATTATCGTCCATGAGGGTGAAGTCAGGGTCAATGGCACCGGCATACGGACGAACAATAGAATCCATTATCTCGTCCTTGTAACGTGCACCGGTGAGGGCCCCGTTCCTGATCATGTAAATGTCCGTGCGTCCATCATAAGAGATACCTCTCCAAACGAGAACCGAGCCTCCTCCGAACCTGTCATGTTCTGCAACACAGCAGTCCTGAAAACGATCATTCTTTTGTCTTCACACTCGTCTGCGACCATCATGAAAATCCTTGTTGAATTTGGATTCGTCTGTGAATAAGACATTGCGCAGACGTCGACGTCCGAGTGTTACATGTTGGCGACCAAACACCAGTCGACATCTACGGTGATGTGGGGTCAAAGGCGGGCGTACAACAGGCCTTCTAGCATGCATATTCGCTGCATGAAGTCGATTCCTCACCGTCTGGTCGGATATTCGTATTCCATGTGTACGTTGGGTCATTATATTATGCATGAATACTTGAACTGCTCTGATCTAATATTTCGACCACTAAGGGCCTTTTTCAAAGATTATAATGTCTTTTCAATATATTATGACAAGGGAGTCACTATACGTTATGGTAAAATGACCGGGGGTCATAGTACTATATACTATATCGACCCACCCGGTCGATCTACTACGGGGTCACCTTTTCCTCATAACACCGGCAGTGGTTTGACTTAGATCGGAGCACAAAGGTGTTCAGTCAAGTAGCGAGCAGCCATCGGGAACTCGGGTTCTAAAACAATATTATCTCGGGTTTTATCTCAGGTGTCATCCGAGAGAAAGTTTGGCAGTACCTATACAATCCGATACACATCATTTCATAAGCACACAGAACACACAGTGTCCATGCGGCTCCAACAGGAGTCGTCTAATATTGGTCTATACAGTAAAACCCCTCTAATCCGGAATTCTAGTGGAGAAGAATTTAGATACTTTAAAGCAGGTGGCTGCTTAATGCAGGCTGAAAGTCATGCAACAAAGCTCCTAGAGGAGCTCTCTGTATGACTTTCACTCTGCATTTAGATGTCATCTGTCACCAAGACCGATATTTACAGTGTGTCCCAAAAAGAATGGAACCCTAGATCAAATGTGTATTTGAACCAATGGAACCGGACACTTTATAAAAAAAATCCTTTTGTAGATAAGTCATTCGTGCATATGTCTGCCAAATGTCTCTTAAAATATGTATTGGTTTTAAAGATAAGAGTATTTTAATGAATGCACCTTAAATCTGTTTTAACATGATATGCGTATATTGCATAGACCATGCCAAGATCAAGTTTAAAACAGAGTTTTGGGTGTTTTCGTTTAAATGCTGATATCTTGGAAAAACAATGAACATGTTTAGACCAATTTTAGACAATGGTATATGGCAAAATGTTGTCTCTACTAAGCTACATGTATAAACTTCTAATTTAAGTTACCACTATTGACAGAAATGGGATAACTTGCATATCTTAATCCCCGGGTTCCGATTGTTTGGGACACCCTGTATACTAAATTGAACGTCCCGTTTAGAGGGGTGTAACTATGCACGTACAGTACTTTGTTTGCAGTGGAGTTAAATAGCATATCAACGGGGTAATTTAATGTCCGACAATATTTTTGCTGTGATTTGGTCAAACATGTTAAAAGATATTGACCGAATGCCATATAGTGTGGATCCTATCAATCCTGTCCGCAAATGCATACAATAAAACCCCTCAAAACCAGAATTTTAGTAGTGAATATTTAACCCATTTGCTCCCAGTGGATTCTTCCATGCTTATATATTGGATTAGTCTATTTTTTTATCTAAGGGATGTCTGGTGTAAATATTCATTTTTGTTTTGTTTTATATTGAATTTCCTATCAGCAAACAGTGCATTATGCGGCGTCTGATCAGAGTCTACACTGTTTGCCTACATCCCATATATGGGGTCGTGGGAGCAAATGGGTTAATATACTTTGAGGCAGTTGGTTGCTTAATCCGGGGTGAAAATCATGCAGAAAGCTCCTCAAGGAGCTTTATGCATGATTTTCACCCTGTATCGGTTTAGATGGGTTTTACTGTATTAGGTAGAGTATGGCCGGATAAGGACTAGCTCGTTCGATTGCCATGGTTTTCAAACGGCCACCTACATAAAAATCTCTATCAAATTTAACCTACAAACTATCAGATTTGAATAAGCAAATTATAAGACGGCTGTTTCGGCCATTGTTGATGCAGCGCTCGATCGGTCATGCATTGGTTCCGCTTATTCTCTTTAAAAATCATCATCGGACAGATTCAAACTGCTAATTTGACTAAAAAGGCACTGATTCCCGCGGTTTACGGCACACTGCTTCAGCACTCCCACAGCACAGGAATACGTTTTTTAAAGAAAAAATAAAAGAACTCATTTTACACTTTAGATCCAGAGCTACATAAATCGGCGTTTAAAAGAGTATAACCGTCATATCTATCGCATATGAACATTAATTAATCCTTTGTGTAGCTTACTGTAGGACGAATGTTATACAAAACAGCTCGTGCGGGAGCTTTCAGCATTACTTTCGTCCTGAATTTAGCAACCACCGGCTTTTAAAGACATCAATAATCAAACGGTTGTTTAACAAATTCCCTAATACTTTCGCCGTTAAACACCTCTGTAAAAGTCACCCTGCAAATGCTCTATTTATCACATATTGATTTAAAAACTACACAATCCTAAAATTTTCTTTTTCTCTAGTACATGCCCCTTGTCAGTAGATTTATTCAAAGAGGTTGGATCCTAAAGTTAGCCCAAGAGGGAATGGGTTTTAAGAGGGGCTCTATTGTATATACCCAAGCAAATTTAGCATTTATAGATTTGTCTTTATACAATATGAAACGATACGATGTGTTCTCTCTTTTTATCCATATTTGGTACATACAGGGTGTCAGTTTTCCCCTAAAACAAGACCCCTATTTATCCTAAGTATTCGGACAGACGCACGTAGGCAAATAGTATAGACCAAAACTAAAGAGCCATTGAAGGAGCCGTTTTGTAAGGGTCTAACCTATTTGCTACTGTATCAGTCTAATTTAAAGTTATTAAAATGGCCAGGCGGTCATATTGAAATTCAACCAACAACGGGTTCCGAGTTGAATTCAGGGAATATCTTGAAGGATTTTACAAGTGTATTGTTATATAACTGTGCGTAGTAAGCATCGCAGAATCCTCATTGTGCAGAAAATGAACCGGAACACTTGCATATCTTAATCCCCGGGTTCCGATTGTTTGGGACACCCTGTATACTAAATTGAACGTCCCGTTTAGAGGGGTGTAACTATGCACGTACAGTACTTTGTTTGCAGTGGAGTTAAATAGCATATCAACGGGGTAATTTAATGTCCGACAATATTTTTGCTGTGATTTGGTCAAACATGTTAAAAGATATTGACCGAATGCCATATAGTGTGGATCCTATCAATCCTGTCCGCAAATGCATACAATAAAACCCCTCAAAACCAGAATTTTAGTAGTGAATATTTAACCCATTTGCTCCCAGTGGATTCTTCCATGCTTATATATTGGATTAGTCTATTTTTTTATCTAAGGGATGTCTGGTGTAAATATTCATTTTTGTTTTGTTTTATATTGAATTTCCTATCAGCAAACAGTGCATTATGCGGCGTCTGATCAGAGTCTACACTGTTTGCCTACATCCCATATATGGGGTCGTGGGAGCAAATGGGTTAATATACTTTGAGGCAGTTGGTTGCTTAATCCGGGGTGAAAATCATGCAGAAAGCTCCTCAAGGAGCTTTATGCATGATTTTCACCCTGTATCGGTTTAGATGGGTTTTACTGTATTAGGTAGAGTATGGCCGGATAAGGACTAGCTCGTTCGATTGTCATGGTTTTCAAACGGCCACCTACATAAAAATCTCTATCAAATTTAACCTACAAACTATCAGATTTGAATAAGCAAATTATAAGACGGCTGTTTCGGCCATTGTTGATGCAGCGCTCGATCGGTCATGCATTGGTTCCGCTTATTCTCTTTAAAAATCATCATCGGACAGATTCAAACTGCTAATTTGACTAAAAAGGCACTGATTCCCGCGGTTTACGGCACACTGCTTCAGCACTCCCACAGCACAGGAATACGTTTTTTAAAGAAAAAATAAAAGAACTCATTTTACACTTTAGATCCAGAGCTACATAAATCGGCGTTTAAAAGAGTATAACCGTCATATCTATCGCATATGAACATTAATTAATCCTTTGTGTAGCTTACTGTAGGACGAATGTTATACAAAAAAGCTCGTGCGGGAGCTTTCAGCATTACTTTCGTCCTGAATTTAGCAACCACCGGCTTTTAAAGACATCAATAATCAAACGGTTGTTTAACAAATTCCCTAATACTTTCGCCGTTAAACACCTCTGTAAAAGTCACCCTGCAAATGCTCTATTTATCACATATTGATTTAAAAACTACACAATCCTAAAATTTTCTTTTTCTCTAGTACATGCCCCTTGTCAGTAGATTTATTCAAAGAGGTTGGATCCTAAAGTTAGCCCAAGAGGGAATGGGTTTTAAGAGGGGCTCTATTGTATATACCCAAGCAAATTTAGCATTTATAGATTTGTCTTTATACAATATGAAACGATACGATGTGTTCTCTCTTTTTATCCATATTTGGTACATACAGGGTGTCAGTTTTCCCCTAAAACAAGACCCCTATTTATCCTAAGTATTCGGACAGACGCACGTAGGCAAATAGTATAGACCAAAACTAAAGAGCCATTGAAGGAGCCGTTTTGTAAGGGTCTAACCTATTTGCTACTGTATCAGTCTAATTTAAAGTTATTAAAATGGCCAGGCGGTCATATTGAAATTCAACCAACAACGGGTTCCGAGTTGAATTCAGGGAATATCTTGAAGGATTTTACAAGTGTATTGTTATATAACTGTGCGTAGTAAGCATCGCAGAATCCTCATTGTGCAGAAAATGAACCGGAACACGGAGTAACTTGTGTCTAAAGTGGATTTACAAGTTTGATAAACAGCGCGAATTCGGACATACCTATATTTCGGACAGGAGAACGTTCGGGCCTGGGAATTATCAACCGTAAGCAACCTAATCTTTTCTACCGCCTCTTCCCGAAGGAAAGGAAGCAACGAGTGTTTATTAGCGGTGTAAAATTATTGGAACAAAGAGATAAAGCCTGTGGCGGATACAAGATATTTCGTGCCAATAATAAGTTAAATTGTCTAGTTTAGTAGATACAGATCTATTTAATTATACCGAATATGTCTGATTCATAATAAATGTATTAAGACATGAACTGCTTGGTTTTCACGATGTATTGTTGATATTGTTAAGCACCTTTTTCACCACCGCAACGACACACAGGATACTCTATCAGGGTTTTTTTCTTGTACAATAGAAGGCTGAGCGACCGGTACATGTAGTTTCTTCGTAAACGGGTGTGTAATGCCTGTCCTTTTCGACTTTCAAAGTCAGCGATGTTTTGAAGTTGTTTACATACAGAGCTTTTAATATCTTGAAGAGTTCCACATATTTATTACAGAAGGAAGAAATGACTCAGTATAGAGTTTAGTTCGAGAGAAAGGTACTCGGAGATTACTGGAATTTCGTAAACTGTATTAATGAGAATTCCCTGACTTGTAACGGAATCAACGATAACAAATAAATATTGGTGTTAGCTGTTTCATCATTTCGTAAAAAAGAACCAACTTGTGCTTCTGTCGTCTAGTCTCAAGAATGTTCCACCCCGTTTCAATGTATAATTATTCAAGTGATATAAATTTGGTTGTTCCCGGCACAACTCTAGTTGCATTTTGTGCTTTTTTGCAGTTACCCAACGTGACATCGGTGAATTGAAGAATTGGTCTAATAAAACAAACAAATATACTCTTTCTAAGTATTTCCTGTCTAGAACACGTTTTAATTTTCGCATACTATTTATAAATTGTCATGATTCGATTTTATATAATCGATATGAGATTTGCCAGCTTCCATTGTTCGAAAGAACGCCTAAATGTCTGTGAGGCTGAACCTAAGATATATCTTGATTCAATATTGATAGAGATGGATGAGGGATATTGTTATGTTTACGTGAAAAAAGAGAAGAGACTTTGTTTTATCAGAGTTGAAAGATACCAGCCATGTTCTTGCCCAGTCATTAACCGTTGGGTATTTCGGCAGATATGTTGGCGTGTTCAACTACATCTATATGATAAAGACTGGTATCCTCTGCAAAAACACAAATATTACTTTAAAAATCTGAGATAATGTCGTTGATATAAACAAAGAACAAAAGGGGAACTAAGATAGACACTTGTGGTTATCTGGCCTTGACTTCGGCCCAACTTACTATGGAGATACCATATATCGTCAAGTTGTTGGTATACCCATGGGTACAAATTGTGCCCCTCTTGTTGCAGATTTGTTTTTGTATTGCTACGAGAGGGATTTTATGCTTAGCTTAAAACCTGATACACAGACCGATATTGTGAATGCTTTTAATAAAACTTCAAGGTATTTAGACGATATTTTGAATTTAGATAATCCTTATTTTGATACTATGGTTTCTTCAATCTACCCAAAAGAACTGTCTTTAAACAAAGCTAATCAATCTGACATTAATGCTTCATTTTTAGATTTGAATCTTTCAATTACAAATGATAAAGTTTCGTCCAAAGTATACGATAAAAGAGAAGATTTTAATTTTAAAATTGTTAATTATCCTTTTCTAGATGGGGATGTGCCACGTTCTACATCTTATGGTGTTTATATTTCTCAACTTATTAGGTTTGCCCGAGCCTGTTCTTTGCTTGAAGATTTTAACAGACGTAATTTAGTTATAACTGATAAACTTCTTAAGCAAGGTTACAGATATCACAAACTTCGGAAAACCTTTTCTAAATTTTATTATCGAAATTTACCTCTCATTAGTAAATATAATTGCAATCTACGGACGTTACTGCGACAAGGCATTTCTCAACCAGAATTTTATGGGGATGTTATCTACAAACTTAGGAAAATTCGGGGTCATATCCATTTTCATGATTTGTTTATAAAACGCATTAAAAAATTTAAAAAGAAAGGTTATGATCCTATTATATTGCAACACACTGCATGTTTGGTTATCGATCCTTTTACAGTCGGTAGCTACGCTTCCCTCTTTGCTTGCGCGATGACAGGCCGAGGGTAGTACTCTATGATGGTATACTCTTAAACTTGGATACAGGAGGAGCTTACCAGACTCATGTATTATTTTTTCCCTGTCGTGCCCTTAACGGCTTACCTGCAGGTGCTCTGACTTCAGCAAAGCCATTGAGTACATATTTGACGGATTGTCACAGTTATTATGCTATGTTTTACATGTTGTCCTGTGTTCACCGTCGTCTATGTTGTGGGTAAGTCCAGCGGGGATACCTTTACTTACAATATTTGTAAAGCTAGGGTGACTTTGAGAGAAGTGTGAGGTTAGGACGTCCGTAAACCGGTTTAAACCCCCAGTGGTGTTTTTGCTGCTGACCGTGCCAAGGCGGTACTCTCTTTGTCACCCTTCCTTTTGTTTGCTTTGTGCTTGTGGTTTGTTCATGTTGTGGAACGTTTGTCCCTGTTTCTTGGGTGTCTTTTGGTGTTTTCTGTGTTCATTTCGTGTGTGCGTGTGCGTTTGGGTGTGTGGTTGTGTGTGTGTGTGTGTCATGCTGTCTATCGGTGTTTTGGTGGTGGTTGCGTCTTGCATGTGGCTTTGCCTGCTTGACTTTACTACTTTTCCATTTACACCGTAAATAATCACTTGATGCTTCTTTCCAGAAGGCATAATCTTAAAACCACTCTAGAAAATAGCACAAATTCCATCCAACATTCGAATATTTTTTGTTGCGTTCGAATTTCCAAGTATCCCATAATTCGGTTCTACGGGGTGGTATAAATATACTTCAGCAAATGTTCTTGCACCTCTCGGTTCCATAAACGGGATGGGGTGAATTATTAAAAACATTGCTATGGCATTGGCCATAAACAACCAACATATGCTATCACAGAATTAGTCGGGGTCATGATGCGTTTGCTTATAAAATAAATCATGTACGCACCTTCATGTAAAATCCTGTTTGAAAGATGTCCTGGCATCTTGTTTAATCCTTCCGTCATATAAACGCATTTTCACGTATTTTCACGCATTTCCAAACAGTGTAGACTCTGTTTGCTAATGGAATTTATGTTTTAGTTTCTAAATTGGCTACAATGTTCTACCTTCCATATTTCATATTAAAACCTTCCATATTAAAACTATTTTTCCATAAATATGAAGTGTATTGAATTTTGGAATAAATATAGAACAGGGAATGGGTAAACGTTCACTGCGTGATTTTTGCCCTTTAAAGGCCGTTTGAATAACATGAACGACCTACAAATACCATAACCACGTAATTATTAGTTGGAAATAGAATGGCCATTGCTACACCGTTACTGTAAATTATAGTGAAAACAGAATCAAGGAGAATCACATTTCTATGTCAAGGCTATTGAATGTTACTTACAATTTATATTGGAGCCGTCTGACCAGGGTCTGCTCTTTTTGCTAATAGAATTTGAAAGATATGTTACTTTGTCCATGAATATTCACTTGGTATTGAAATTTGGAATAAATATAGAACAGGGAAGGGTTAAAGCGACCCCTTAATAAAAAGACACGTTCGTCTTTTAAAGCAGGTGGTTGTTTAATGCAGGACGGCAGTAATGCGGAAAGTTCCTGTAACAGCTTTCTGCCCCTTGACCTAGAAAAGTGAATGATTCTCCTGAAACCAGCTTGCAGATGTAGGACAATATTGCTTGTAAACAGAAACAACACAGAATTTCTCTATTTAGCTCCACTTTTTCAAAAAGTGGAGCTATTGTCATGACCCTCTCGTCGGCGTCGGCGTCGGCGTTGGTTAACCTTTTTGTTAAGGTCCTTTTCTCAGAAACCATCAAACATATTTGGATCATATTTGGTATGTATGTTTACTATCACAAGGGGAACCCATTTCACAAGGGTAGGCAACCCTAAAATTAATTTTGTCATAGTTATGCCCCTTGTTTGACTTAGAATTTTCATTGTTGGTTAAGTTTTATGCTCAGGTCTATGTCTCAGAAACTGTCCAAGATATTTGGTTCAACTTTGTATACATGTTAGCTATTACAAGGGGGACCTATTTACAAGAGCAGATAACCCTAGAATTAATTTTGCTATAGTTATCTCCCCTTTCTTACTTAGACTTCCACTACACTATCCAGCACTAAAGAAAGTGGAACGCGCTGTCTGCGGACAGCTCTTGTTATATGAAAGTTATAATTGCAAGGCAAATGCCTTTATAGTTGTACAAAAAAATACCGTTCCCGTCATCTATTCAAGTCCGAATTTCACGTCTGAACTAACATGACGAATCATTGATGAATGGAGGGTATGCAGTATAAAATAAATCCACATATATAATTGTTTCCATATGCTCTATTTCGAAGAGCGCGTTGTTATTATTTTAACCCTTTCGCTGCAAATGATGCATCTGTGATGACTACTACTACTACTACTATTACCACTACTACTACTACTACTACTACTACTACTACTACTACTACTACTACTACTACACTACTACTACTACTACTACTACTACTACTACCACTACTACTACTACTACTATTACTACTACTACTACTACTACTACTACTACTACTACTACTATAATAATAATAATGGTCCTAAGCTGTTGTATATCCATATGTAATAACTTCATACAGAATGAAAAATAAATGCACATCTGTGATTCATAATCGACCATTGGGAGAAATAACCCTTGTCAAATATACAGTAAATAGATATTTTAAAAGATGCTGTATATGACTGTTTAAGGTCAGCACAGTCCTGATTGTTGAACTCTTTCACCGACAATGTCGCAAACTGCACCGAGACAAACAGCGCGGTCCAAGATGAGCTACACCTTTGCAAGGGTCTGATCAGGATCTTCACTGTTTGTCCCAGTGTCTAGTTATATGTCTGCGGTTTACTCCTTTAAAAACTTGTACATATTTATCTCAATTCTTCATTTGACCATGAATTTTGAACAACGTTGTATTGCAGAAGACACGCATAACTATATCTGCGTTGAATTAAGGCCATACATCAAAACACGTAATCTAACATGTTTTCGTTTTCTAAATATAGGTTATACACTGACAAGTTAGAGCACTGGAACAAAACTTGTTTCTATCAGCTTCTAAATCTTCTATATAAATGCGAGAGTAACAAGGCACCACAATTATACAAGCTAAACGTTTCTGTGTTTTACCATGGACCTGGTGTTTAAAGATTGAACATAGATACTGAGGATGAACATAATGATTTTAGTAGTTCAATGGGAATCAAAATTACATTTCGTAAGGACAAAAAGAGGAATACTTTTATCAGGCTTTATTTATTATACGTATTTAGTAGTTCTGAATACGTATGCATATATGTTCTGGTATGGTAATATTCACTTATATATAGTCTGCGTGTATCACCAAAACAATGACATATAAAGTGATATTCGTCTTCTAAATAAAATTTTTTACAGTATTGGCAATATATTTCATCCAGCGGCACGATATTTCTACTATAAAGGCCAGTTTGTATCCTCAATGGATGCAAAGATACAAAACAACGACATACAAAGTGATATTCGTCTTCTAAATCAAAATAATTACAGCATTGGCAATATCTTTCATCCCGCGGCACGCTATTTCTGCTATAAAGGCCAGTTTGTATCCTCAATGGATGCAAAGAAACCCTCAATCTACAAAAGTAAAATCTATACTTTCTGGGTAATATATCTAAATATCTCGTATAACCAATGTTTGTCTTATAAAAGTTATAATCACCAAGAACAGGACTAAGATACACCAGTTCACTCTTGTTAAAGTACAAACATGAGTCATGCAGGAAACACCACATACAGAACAAACAGTCGCCCGAACAGGAAACAGCAAATGTGCATAACTATTAAAACATCAAGAGACGCACAATTAACCTAATTTTCAACTCGTTAACACATAATTTCAGCTTGTCAATATAACTACAAATGTACTATCAAATGCATAAGCAAAAGTGGAAAACAGTACTACAGGGAGCGCCACACACAAAAGGGCACGGCACCAAACATGGAACAGGGAGCGCCACACACAAAAGGGCACGGCACCAAACATGGAACAGGGAGCGCCACACACAAAAGGGCACGGCACCAAACATGGAACAGGGAGCGCCACACACAAAAGGGCACGGCACCAAACATGGAACAGCGCCACACACAAAAGGGCACGGCACCAAACATGGAACAGCGCCACACACAAAAGGGCACGGCACCAAACGTGGAACAGCAGGGAGCGCCACACACAAAAGGGCACGGCACCAAACATGGAACAGCACAATAACAAGATAAAGCGTGACGAAACTCACAGGAAAACATTAAACATTTACCATGTAACATAACAAAATAAATCATAGGGTGAAAGCAAGAGTACCGCCCTGCAACGTCAGTAGCCAAAAGAGGGTCAAAATTCACTGAGAAGTTTCTTAACATTCGATACCTAGTTTTGTAATATTTCCTGCAGACAAGCAAATCTGGTTCATATGCAGTTTTTAATATTATATTGGCAGAACTTCTAACTTTACACCAACATTTATTCTAGTATAACGAGAACACAGACGTCTGTAAATCAAGTGCTTGCTCAATAAGGAACAAATGTTTTATGGGATGATTTCTGTATAACTTTTGTCCTGCATTAAGAGACCACCTGTTTTCCAAATTCAGAATTAGACTCCCAGTATTAGTCGTCGCATTAGTAAACCTTTATTGTTATTGCTAGATCACACGAATGCCCTTTTTCGCAAAATTGACAATATTGTTTACATTTACATTAGTAGGATGAAACATCAAAAGTCTCTGCTAGTTCTTAAGTGCAGTAATAACTACAAACATTTGTATATAAGTATATATTTTTTCAGATATATCTACGTTGGACAAAAGAGGAGCGAAGCTAACAATTCCCAGACAGACAAGACAAATACTTTATTCACCCAGGATTTACAACATGGGGTTATTTCAATACAAATACAGATATATTGGTTCCGGTACATGGTAATAAATGACAAATATTTTAATTCTAATTAATTCAAAGAGATGAATTGATCTGGGGGAGGGGGGGGGAGGTGTTAGATATTTCGATACATTTGATTTGTTTGTTCCCTGCTAAATATGTTACATTTAGAATGGAGACAAACAAATCAAAAGTGTTAACGGAGTTTCTCTATATACATGGCAGCTGTTCCATGATTTAAGATAAGAAGATTTCAGATCTTCAATATTTATATTTCTAAGGTAAACATGTGTAATAGATACTTAAGTTGTGTACTTCTACCCTGTTTTAGTATATAGTGTAACAAGTTTCTGTCAAATTAGGTTTTACCCAGATTTAAGGTAAAGAAACATATGGACACGTGTCAAACAGTTTGGATCCAGATCGGACGTCGCCTAAGTCGGCGTCTGATCTGGGTCCAAACAGCCTGCAGCTATCAGAAGAACAGAACTGGACAAAACTTTTAGTTCTTCATGTGTATATACACGATCAGAACATTAATGTTACCAAGCATGGTCAGTCAGAAATTAGCAGTTAGTGTATTTCAATGTTTGGTGTCAAGCAATGTAGATCCAGGTCATAAGTCTAGCATCATCATTTATGGTCTGGGTCTACAGTGTTTGACTTGCTTGGTAATTTGGGATTTTGACGGGGTTAGGGGAGGTCTTGATATCAATTAATTTGTTCCATTTCTTAGTTTAAATAAAGAAATGAATTGGATTAGTTGAAGCTAAAACATGTACATATAAATATGGATAACTAACTGACATGTTAGGCAGAAAACATTTTAACATATTGGGGTTTCCAATCTTGTATAAATACCCATAACATGTCTAAATATAGTATACGTGTGTCACGTGATTTTGAGTGGGTAACCACATATTTGTGTAGTGTTCATTTGACCTGTATGGCCATAATAGCACAGGGTCAGACAGATTGTAACCTGATGAGACGACGGATTACCAATTTCTGATCTGGATACAATGTGTTGATATGGATGGACTGTACAGCGTGATATATGTGATAGACATGTTTGGATATGGATGTAACGCTACAAAACGGTACGTGTTTATATATTACTTTTTTTTTTTTTTTTTTTTTTTTTTTACCGGCTTTAAGCTGGTTATTCGGATTGTTGTCACCATGCCAGATGCAGCTTACTAAGTTGAATCTGGCGTGGTCACATGCATTCTGGATGGATCCTCGATTGTAGTTAATTTGGTATTTATATCTATATCAACATAGATTAATAAATAAATTCATTAAATTGACAAGGTGAACGAATGTCATGACAATGTTAGTTTTCGGTAGCTGTAGAGCATGCGAATTGGCGAGAAGATGTGAATGTGTACCTTATATGGCTTGCATGCTTACCGAAACGAAAAGCAAGCATTCAATAAAGGTACACATGCACTGATTGTTTAGGTACATAAAGAAAAATGTAGATAGCATCCTAGTCTTTTAAGGACTTCCGTTATGAACATGGAGGTATGGTCTTCTAGGAATAAGTATTCCTTTCACGTTCAACATTGACATAAATATACTGTTTACATGTCATGTATATACATACACTATGTATCTTATCATCTAGCTACAGTACTTAACCCACTCACTGCAAAGCTCTGCATCTCTAAACTTTTGTAGGTGATTTGGATCCTGATCTGACGCCGTGTCATATGGCGCTTGATCAGGAGCCAACCCACCTGGCACCTATATCAATGTTTCTTAAAAGAAATCGTGAATAGCATGAAAAGGGGTTAAGTTTTGCATATTACGTCGATTCTGAATTCATACAGTAATTGGTTCATTTATCAATTTAACTCCCATCACACTGCATTGTCATCTGCTTCAAGTTTATCGTCTGCTAAAAATTCAAATTACCGTTTATGGGTTTCAAACTAAGGAAAGTTTACTTTATGAGTGTTAAATAGTATGGATCCAGGTCAAATGCCGTTTTAAACGGTGTCTGATCTGGGTCTTAACCATCTGCAGATATCAGTAAGGTCGTTCTAAGCATGATAAGGATTAGCCGGGATTAAAAGGGAGTAAAAGGGAGGCATTGTGTGTCGCCATAGAGGTAAATGAATTACGCAGCATTTGCATACTGAGTTTATATGGTACGTCAAACAAACAAACAACCATGGACTATGAAGATTCGCCCATCTAACACCGAGTGTGCTATTTGGCCAGACACTTCACAGTTTACTTTTGCATTTCAAAAATACAATAAATCTGATTATTAACATTGGATATTACGTACTAAAGAGTAACACCCGAGTTAGAATTGTTTCATAACTACGTTTACAAATCTACTGAGATTTCTCTGGCTATCTTCTGAAGTTATAGTCATTGTGCGTTTGAAGTTGTATTCAGTGTTTTGGATACCATTTAAATGGAGGAGTTCTGATCTTTGTTGCTGGAAGTAAGGACATTCTAGTAAAAAATGCTGTTCAGACCCTATTGACTCTGTGTTACAAAGTGGGCATAGTCTATTTTCGATAAGAGTCCTATCATATCTCCCAGTTTCAATTGGTAGTCGATTATTGGCTGTTCTAAATTTGAAAAGTTGTAATGACTCATTTCTGTTTAAATTTTTAAGATAAGTTTCTAATTCAAGTTTGTTTTTAAAGGATTTATATATGCGTCCTTTGTTTGAATTTTCCATATGTGCATTCCAGTGTTGTAGATTCTGATCGATTAGTATTTGTTTTATCTGTTTATGGAGATTAGGGGTGTTCAGAAAAGGCTGATGGGTCCATATATCTGGCTTACCTGTTAAATTAAGTATCTCTGTTATTTTCTTCATCCATTTACTTTCTATATTCTGGTTTAACATGTATCTGTATATGATGTGTGATATTTTTTCTTCCTTGCTATTTACCAAACGGTTCCAAAATGAGATCATTCGAGTTTTTATAGTAATACCAACGGGGTGTCGACCTAGTTCACCATATAGCATGTAAAGTGGAGTGCTTTTTCGTGCGTTAGTTATTTTTCTCATGAATTCATTTTGTACTTTTTCTAGCATGTCTATGTTTTCAAAACCAAATATTTCAGAGCCATAAGTAAGTATTGGAAGGACAGTGTTATCAAACAGTTTAAGAGCTAAATCGGGAGCAAGACATGCATCGTTTACTTTAGCTAATAGTAAATATAAGGCTTTCTTTGCTTGTGCCACGACATGTTTTCGTGCTTGTAGAAAAGATCCGTTACTTGAAAATGATAGGCCAAGGTAATGATATATTTTCGTAATCTCCAGGTTATTGTCTCCTAATTTGAAGTTAAAATTTGTGTTATTTCTAGAACCAAATATTATTATTTTTGTTTTTGTTGTGTTAACTTTCAGTTTCCATGTATCACAATATAATTTAAATGAATTTAAAGCTCTTTGGAAGTCATCTTTACAATCAGATAATATTATAGTATCATCTGCATAAAGCAGTAACAAAAGTTTAAGCCATACTGTATCGTCGATTGCGTCTTTCAACTTTACACCATTTATTTCATTAACTTCCAAATGGTCTTGTAGATCATTTAAGAATATTGCGAACAATAGCGGAGATAAATTAACACCCTGTCTTACTCCAATTTCAGAGTTGAAGAAGTTTGAATAGTGTCCAAGATGGTAGACACATGATTTTATATTTTGATACATGTTAAATATAACTTTAAATAGTTTACCGCTAATAAGATTAGAAAGTTTTTGCCAAAGGCCAAAACGCCACACTTTATCGAAGGCTTGGCTGAAATCAATAAACCAAGTGATTTCGAGAAACTAACGGGTTTTCAGGAACAATGTATGAATTATATATACAGAATATCGCCAATGAAACAGATGAGGATGCTATATCTTCGGAAAATCTGTTATACTTTATACTAATGTAATTGACGTGTTGATGAACACAATACAGGTGCCCCTCTATCACTTTCCAATATGAATAAAGTTAAAATACCTCGAATAGAACTAAAAGCTTTAAATATGCAATCTGTGTCGTCTGTACAAGTACCCAGAAATATTTCTAATTTCTCTTCCCTTCAACCTTTTGTTCGTTTAAAACAACTTAATCTTCAGTCGGCTTCATCTTTTCACATACCATCTCTTTCTATTAATAAATGTTTTTTCAATGGACCAAGAGTTGTACTTTCACCTTTAAAATCTGTTATCCAAAATGTTTCTTCTATTCGTAAACGGTCCTTATGCAGGCGACACAGAGTGTATCCAATTATCCAAAAGTGCTTTGCTAAGAGGTGCATATGTTGTAATAACATTTCTTGTAATTCCACTATAAAATCTACAGTTAATGGTAGAACATTTAATGTCAAGATAAACTCAGACGTTGATTGTACTACTACTAACGTTATTTATGTTTTAACTTGAAACGCGCCTAGTTGCGGTATACAGTACGTAGGACAAACAGGACGTGCTTTGAAAACTCGATTTCGTGAGCATGCATATCAGTGTCGAAATCGTAAACTAAACAATTTTTTATACCAACACTTTCGGAAATCTGGCCATTCTTTTAAAGATGTTTTAGTAACATATGATAAGGAGGCGACTAGTAGCTTTAAATCGAAAGCTAGATTTATATCTGAATTAAATTGGATCAAAAAATTGCAAACACCTTTTCCTTTCGGACTGAATGATAATATTTACCAGACTGGAAATATTTCAAAAGAACCAGATATAGATATTTTTTCAATTTTTTCTATTAGAAAACGCAAATCTCGATCGCATGGCATTCGCAAGAATGGTAATATTAAACGAAAATCTCGTTTGAAATTGACTCTTCTTGATCTACATACTTTACGCCTAATTTCGGGTAAACATGCCATGCTTTCTAGACTTTCCTCCTTATCTATATGTTCATTAAAAGAAATTGACGAGCAAGCCGATAAAATTATTTTTCGATCAGATCCTCTCATAGGAACGGCTAGTTTGATACAAAGCTTTACTCTACATGTTCTCAGACCGCACATCGACAAATTATCTGAACACCAAAGATTCTTCTTGAAAATTCCTTTTATTAATAAAGGTATTGATTTTATTGACCTCCAAAGTATTTTTAGAGACAAAAATGTAATTGACACTATTCCTAAATACTTTAAAAATACAGAACCACCTATCATCTGCTACAAATATAACAAACCCATCAGAAATACAATTTTCAACTATAATACAATTGTGGCCGACCTTAATATTAATGATAATATTCCTGATAATTGAGATTGCGCCACCTCAAAATTTTGCTATTCTCCGGCTGGTCATGTGATTACTGGTAATTTTGAGATAATTAAAGATAAACGTCTACGATCTCTTTTGAATAAAGGTCCCAAATATAGAATACCATCCTTGATAGATTTTAACTCTTGTCGAGTTCAGATTGCGGAGGCTTTACAAAATTTTAGTATTAAATGGTGTCGAAGAGAACATGTTGAGTCTACTGCCCTTTCTTGTTGGACAAAACTAATTTTTGATATAATTGATAAACGCATTTCCTTTTACAGCTCTAATAAACACCTTCTTCCACCTAAACCTAGAACTTCATTTAGACATCTTAAAAAGGGTTTACAGGATTTCCATTCAAAATACGTTTTTGTTCCTGCTGATAAGGCATCAAATAATGTGATTATTATTTGACGATTACATTATATCGATGTCTTGAAGCAGGAAATTACTAATACCAAGTCATACATTTCAGTTACCACTGACGAAAAGACCATCATTTCAGACCATGTCAAAAAGTGTGAACAATTTGGAACCGATATTAAAATTACACAACATAAACTTCCTACTATGTATTGGTTACCAAAACTACATAAAAAACCATATAAAGCGCGTTTCATTGCAAATTCTAGTTCATGTACAACTACTAAATTGTCTATACTTTTGACTTCTTGTTTAACGAAGGTAAAGGAACATGTAAAATTTTACTGTGATAAGACTTATGAAAATTCTGGAATAAATCTCTTCTGGTCTATTAAGAACTCTTCAGAAGTCTTAAACAAACTTAAGAACAAAAGGTATCTTGCATCCACTGTAAGCACTTACGATTTTTCTACTCTGTACACAACTCTTCCTCATATTTTAATTAAGGATAAGCTTACTAGCTTGATCCAGAAAGTATTTGCCCGAGAAAAAACATCGTTCTTGGCATGTAATGCTGAAAAAGCTTTCTTTACTGACGAGCTAATGAAATATTACACCAATTGGACTTGCTCAGAAGTTTGCGAAGCACTAACCTTTCTTTTGGATAACATATTTGTACGTTATGGGAATGCTATATACCGTCAGGTAATTGGTATTCCCATGGGTACGAATTGTGCACCACTTGTCGCAGATTTGTTTTTGTACTGCTATGAGAGAGATTTCATGTTGAGTTTGAATCCTCAATCACAACAAGATGTTATAAAAGCCTTCAGTGATACTTGTCGATATTTGGATGATATTTTTAACTTAGATAACCCTTTCTTTAATGCTCTGATTCCTACAATTTATCCTAAAGAACTCAAATTGAATAAAGCTAACCCGTCCGACAATTATGCAGCGTTTCTTGACCTAGACCTTAAAATTAATAATGGAATGATTTCTTCTAAAATATATGACAAAAGAGATGATTTTGATTTTAATATTGTAAATTTTCCTCATCTTGACGGGGATGTTCCCCGTGCTCCATCTTACGGGGTTTATATATCTCAACTTATTCGTTTTGCTAGAGCTTGTTCATCTATTGACGATTTTAACAGTCGAAATCTCATTTTAACTGAAAAACTGCTTAAACAAGGATATAGATACCATAAACTAAGAAAAACTTTCTCTAAATTTTACTATCGAAATCTCTCGCTTATTGGCAAGTACAAATGTAATCTCAAGGTACTTTTGCGACACGGTATTTCACATCCTGAATTTTATGGTGATGTGATTTACAAACTTCGTAGAATTATTGGACATACCCATTTTCTCACTTTGTTCATCAAATATATAAAACAATTCATTAAAAAGGGATATGATCCTGTATTATTACAACATACTGCATGTTTGGTTGTGAACCCTTTTACAGTTGGCAATCACGCTGGCCTCTTTGCATGTACGCCGACAAGAAAGGTTTAGTACTCTATGAAGGCGACCTCTTAAATCCAGAAATGGAAGGAGAACGTCGGATATCTGTACTATTTCATTTTTGTCGTACCCTTTATTACTTTTCTACAGTTACTCTGTTTGCAGCTCAATCATTGAGTACACTAGCGATAGGTGGACACAGTATGTTCAATTAAATGTTTTTTGTTATACATGCACTTTACCACTGTATTTGCTGTCGCGGTTGTTGTAGATTAGTCGGAGAGGGGATACGTTTATTTACACTGTTTGTCTTTTAGGATGGGGATGGAATAAGGGTGAGGTTGGGCGCCCATAAACCGGTTTAAACCCCCGGTGACTTTTGTCACTGACCGTTCCAAGGCGGTACTTCCATCTTCCTCCTATTGTATGTTTGCTTTGTCTTTGTGCGTCTCTTGTTGTTTTTTCTACCCATGTACATTTGCTGTTTCCTTGTGTTGCTGTTCGGGCGAGTGTTTGTTCTGTATGTGGTATTTCCTGCATGACTCATTTTTGTACTTTTATATCATTATTTGATATAATTGTGCCTATTTTATGCTACGTGGGCCTGTTTATCAATATCATTAACATCATGGTTTTAAAGCGTGATACACGTCGGATTAATTCGCCCTGGATGTATTTGTTCAGTTTGTTTGTACTCGACACGTGTGTGCTGCTAACGAGTTTGCTACACATTCTAATGCCCGTATTCCTGAAGAGTATCGATCCTGCAATCGATAGTATGATGTTAGTGAAAATAAGCATACCCCTCGTGTACCTCTACAATGTGTTCAATAATTCGTCCTCTACAATTGCTGTCCTCATTTCCTTAGAACGTTTAGTTGCAGTTGTATTTCCACTGAAAGTGGGAAACTTCACCATTGTAAAGCACACCGGTAAATTAATTATCGGCGTGATTGCTTTTCACATCATTTTTATGCTGCCTGGAATTGTGATTATAAATGACAGCATGCTAAATTCTAGAAATGATATGATATGGAGTTATTCCGATGGTATCTACATGGTATTTAGTGTAGTTGTCTTTAATGTGGTCACTACCTGTATTCTAGTATTTTCTAGTTTTGCAATACCTCTTGCACACATTATCGTCACCAAAAGAAAACGTCGTCTACTAAGGAGCAATGGAAACGATGATCATGCTCTTCAAATACGGGCATCGATCTCAGCATTCATTATCACAACTACATACTTGCTTCATGGATTTGCTTTGGGAATAATGGTAGCAACATACAACGTCGGTATAGAAACATTACATGCATCTGCATTTCCATCGAAAATACAAGTTCTACTTCTCAGTGTCAGACAAGGAACAGCGTGTTTGATTGCTTCAATCAATGGATTCGTTCTGATACTGGTGTCGTCACATTACCGAACTTCATTAGTTTCGCTCTTTGCTTGTGACTCCTGCATTATTCGCCAAACAACAGATGCTTAACACTAAACCCGCAATGAAAATACAATGTCTGCTCATATCTGGATCTGGTACAATTTTGAATACTTCAGATTCGATCAAGCTTTAGAGAAACTATAGATTGAGTGTCAAAAATCTTAGATTCTGATGAGATGCCGAGCTACCCACCGTCTTATCTGGATCCAAACTGTTTAGTATAAGAACATCTTATTAAAATGAGTGTCTCCTTCTAAACAGAAACTACTTTACTACATGCACGTGTGTTCATTCACATATGTCGCTCGGTTTAAATTGAGATTTTATTATTTCATGTCAGAATATACTTAAATCTACTTTATTTGGTCGTATGATTTTTCATGAACTCTGACATTAAATATCACTCTATGCCACGCTCTAACACGGAAAAACAACCAAATATATTTTCCATTTTCTTGAATTATGTCTCCCACCACGTAGTGGTGTAGGAGACATATTGATTTACTCCTTTCTGTCTGTCACAAAATCGTGTCCGCTCTCTAATTTTAAAAGTTCTCATCCAATCTTCACCAAACCTTATAAAAAATGTTTATAGCTATAATATCTAGGCCAAGTTCGATATCCAGCAAGATTGTTTCAGGAACTTCAGAGTTATAGCCATTGATTAATCCAAATTTGGCCTTTTCAGCCTTGTCCGCTCCCTAAGTCAAAAACGTCTCATCCAAACTTTACCAAACCTTATAAAAATGTTTATGGCTACAATATCTAGGCCCATTTCAATATCCAGAAAGATTGCTTCAGGAAAATTACAGTTACGGTCCTTGATTTATCCAAATTTGGCCTTTTTAGCCTTGTCCGCTCTCTAAGTCAAACACGTCTCATCCAATCTTCACCAAACCTTATAAAATGTGTATGGCTATAATATCTAGGCCAAGTTCAATAACCAGCAAGATTAAACTAGGCACTTTAGAGTTATGACCCTTGAATAATACAAAATTGGCCTTTTAGCATTGTCCACTCTATAAATTCTGAAGGGTGGTGATCCCCCGAAAGCAACACAAAAAGAGAAAAATGCAGACTCGGTTTTATTGAGTCTGTTCATGAGCAGTAATTGAAAGTGCAACACTGCTCACGCTCCCTAGCACCGGCTTAAGCGGTATTCAATTTTCAGAACAAGAAGTACTGAAATTCATGATCTCGAAGGATCAGAAGGTATAACAACACTGAGAATGAAGTACAAAATGAAGTGACAAAAGTGAGTGTAATAAGGAAAATTTCAAACTATTGGAGACAACGAAACATAAAATATTAATATTCTGAAAATTGGGGATCCTTCGAAAGCAAAAGTAGAAATGCAAAAAGAGAAAAATGCAGATTCGGTTTTATTGAGTCTGTTTATGAGTAGTAATTAAAAGAACAACACTACTCACGCCCCCTAGCACCGGCTTAAGCAGTATTCAGTTTTCAAAACTAATAACATCAAAACTAATGATCCTGAAGGACCAGAAAATATAACAACACTGAGAATGAAGTACGGGGCGACTTTTTACGGCCGCCACACAAGCACTTAACACCTGCTGTTGTGAAGTACATATATTCTGAAAATTGGTGATCCTTCGAAAGCAAAAGTAGAAATGCAAAAGAAGAAAATGTAGACTCGGTTTTATTGAGTCTGTTCATGAATAGTAATTAAAAATGCAAAACTACTCACGTCCCTATAGCACCGGCTTAAGCAGTATTCAATTTTCAAAACTAATAACATCAAAACTAATGATCCCGAAGGACCAGAAGTATAACAACACTGAGAATGAAGTATACGGGTCGACTTTTTACGGCCGCCACAAACCATGTTCACTGTGGCGTGGATAAACGCTATTTGAATTGATATAATAATGTGCATCAATTTGAGACCTAATTAAGCGAAGACATTAATTCACATAAAAATATAATATAAGCTAGTTATTGAATATGCATAAATTCTAAATGTAGGAGATCCTTCGAAAGCAAAAGCAACAATGCGAAAACAGAAGATTGCAGACTCTGTTTTATCGAGTCTGTTCAGCAGTTTAGCAGTATAGCACTACTCATGCCCCCTAGCATCATATTAAGCGGTATTCAATCATATAACTAAAAGCATTGAAAGCGACTCTCCCTAAGGACCAGACAATATAATAACACTGAGAATTCATGAATTCTTGTATAAATGTTCATGAAATAAAGGTTTATTTCTTCCACAAAGACAAACACTGTGACCGATTTTTTTAATGTGACCCCAGGTTGTCTTTATATTCTGTTTTCTTTCCCCCATCCGCTATTCCCTCTACAGCAAGTTTTCCAGACATCATATTTTAAACCCTTTGGTTGCTGAATTTTAAAATACGGTTCTCCTTCTTTACCCATGCCCTGTTGTATAATTACATATATCTTCACTGTGTACAAGTATTTCGCTGTGCAATCACTGCTGTGGAGTGCACTGGTTGCACAATCAACTTGTAAATAGTGCAGACCCTGATGAGACAGCTCCTGCAGGAGCTGTCTCATCTGGGTCTTCACTATTTACAGGTAGGTATATTGACGTGATTAGCAAGCGAATGGTTAAAATCCTGTTATGGGACATGGTCACAGTAATGTTTGGTCGTGACAAAAACTGAACATTCAAACCTACGTGTATATTTTTCCGTAAGCAAACACAGCAGACACTGAATAGACGGTTTCTATATGGGCCGTCTTATCTGGGTTTTCTCTGTTTGAAAAGTGGTGAAAGCCGTCTATGGGATAAAGGGTTAGACATATAGTGTACATGTGATATTGCTGATATATAGCTATATTGATTATATCCCGATATACTACTGACATATCGTATAACACTTATCAGAAGATAATGAGCGTCATTGCAAAACAAACTCAACAAAACAGCGCATTCCTTAACCACTAGCAACTTTGATTCAACCAGAAGTAACAGCCCAAATACACTCACAAAAAGGAAGGAACACATGGCAACTGGACCATTAGAAAAAACAAGATCGTTGATTTTGTAGGCAGCATGAATCGGGAATGCGATTAAAAAACTCACACAGCTGGTTTTATTTAACCAAAGATGGGTGGAATAAATACAAGATGACAGAAGTTTTATCAGAGATATCGTAAATCTACAATTGAAATGACCAAAGACCACATTATGACGTCAGTAACTAGAAAGGATTGAAATGTTCGAAAATGAACAACATGGCCGATGTTTGGAGTCACACGCATGTAGAAAGGAAATATGTTCAAAATACGTATCAGGAAAATAAGTAGATTACAGATTTGCCCATCGCAGCAAGCCCTATTATTTGCTTTCGGACTACTTTGTTGGTAGACGAGTTTACTAAAAAGAAAAAGAAAACAGTAGTTGAAAGTACAGGTACATATAAATGCGTCAAAGACCTACTTGTATGCTAACGACGAGGATTTAACTCGATTCAACCAGCTGCACTTAGCATCTCTTCGGCTAAAAGACCGTCAAAATGGTACAAATACTGGCTATTTGAAGGCAAGTTATTGTGTATAGTGTACGGTGACAACAATCAAGTTCAAAGACTGTGCCGTATGGCTAACAAAATCATGAAATGGTAGAAACTGGGAAACCAGTTCTGATGCTATTCATTTTATTGTACCACGTGCTGTAAAACTTTGTTCTCGGTTTGTATTAATATTCGTTACATCAATTGCGAGCAATCGTCTTATGATCGTTTAACTAGGTTGACTTTGGCGGTACTCTCTTTTTCACCCTTTCTTTAATGTTTGGCTTGCGCCTTTGTATCGTTGTACTTGTACGTTTGTTGGTTTTTGAGATTTGATTCTCTCTCTCTCTCTCTCTCTCTCTCTCTCTCTCTCTCTCTCTCTCTCTCTCTCTCTCTCTCTCGTGTATGTGTCACATGTTTGTCTGACCAGTGTCTTACATGCTTGTCTCACCAGTGTGTCTCACCAGTATCTCACCAGTGTTTCACATGTGTGTCTCGCCAGTGTGTCTGACCAATGACTCACATGTGTCTGGCCAGTGTCTCACATGTGTGTCTAACCAGTGTCTCACCTGCGTGTCTGACCAGTGTGTCTGATCATTGTCTCACATGCGTGTCTGAGCAGTGTGTCTGACCAATGTCTCACATGTGTCTGACCAGTGTCTCACATGCGTGTCTCACCAGTGTGTCTGACCAATGACTCACATGTGTCTGACCAGTGTCTCACCTGTGTGTCTGACCAGTGTCTCACATGCGTGTCTGACAAGTGTGTCTGACCGGTGTCTCACCATATATGTCTCACCAATGTGTCTGACTTGTGTGTTTGACCAGTGTCTCACATGTGTGGCTGGCTAGTGTCTCACTTGTGTGTCTGACCAGTGACTCACCGTGTCTGACTAGTGTCTCACATGTGTCTCCAAGCTGTTTTCAAATGCTATTTCAGCCGCGCTTAGCAGGCAAATTAGGATGCGTTTAATACGCTTATAACAAAGAATGTTTCTCCCCACCAGCCCCAGCCATATGCGGTAATAGATTTAACAACATTAGAATAACTTGACTTAACTACTCTTTTTCTTTTAATGAATTTGTTAAAGAATCAACCCTGAAACAATTTGAAATCGTACAAGTAGAGGTTGTTTAAAGTTTCATACCTATTACCACGGCAACAAAATGGGCAACCCTCTTTAACACTTCGAGACGATTATAATAGTGGTTACAATATAGGGTTTGGTGGAGAAATAAAGGAGCTATTCTTGAAAATGTTTAAATTTACGCATCTTATCTGACCCCTGGAAAGTTAATTTATCCAATGAATGCTACTCTACAGATAGTCACACAATTGCTAACATCGTCATTTATCAACCATACCCTATATTGTAACCACTCTTTAGAATCGTCTCGGAGAGACGATTCTAATGAGTGGTCACAGTATAGAGTTTGGTGGAGAAATAACGGAGCTATTCTGGAAAATGTTTAAATTTACGCATCTTATCTGACTCCTAGAACGTTAATTTATCCATGCTACTCTACAGATAGTCACACAATTGCGTACCAAAATACTAAAATCGTCATTTCTCAACCATACCCTATATTGTAACCACTCTTTGGAACCATCTCGGAGAGACGATTTTAACGAGTGGTCACAATATAGAGTTTGGTGGAGAAATAAAGGCGCTATTCTTGAAAATGTTTGAATTTTCGCATCTTATCTGACCCCTAGAACGTTAATTTATCCATGCTACTCTACAGATAGTCACACAATTGCGAACCCAAATACTAACATCGTCAAATTTTCTCAACCATACCCTATATTATAACCACTCTTTAGAATCGTCTCGGAGAGACGATTTTAAAGAGTGGTCACAGTATAGAGTTTGGTGGAGAAATAAAGGGGCTATTCTGGAAAATGTTTAAATTTTCGCATCTTATCTGACCCCTGGAACGTTAATTTATCCATGTTAATTTACCGGATAGATATTCATGTAAGAATTAATGCCATTACAGTGCTCCCTCTCTACAACGACACCCACTGGGATAGAAAGACTGTGTGCGTTGTTCGGAGGGAGTCGTTATAGGGAGGTAAAATCAATTATAAGTATCTTGTTTGTGTATTTCGAAAACTAAAACTGTTATGCCTCCATCAAACCCTATGTTGTGACCACACATTAGAATCGTCGCAAAGCGACGATTCTAATGAGTGGTTACAACACAGGGTTTGATGGAGGCATTAAAAACACTTTGGAAAATAATTCGTTTACGCAATCTTATCTGGATACCTGTTGTTCGGAAGACAGTGGCAAGCGTTGTTGTAAGAAGGGAGTCGTTGTTGAGAGGGTCGTTGTAGAGAGGGAGCACTGTATTATTATTAAATAATGATAATACTTTTTATAATGGCACATGCACTGATGAATATTTGACTAAGACATAATATGTATAGACTTTTATTTGTATTGCTTAGTTTATATGCATGAACTTCAAATTGATCTGTTCTGTTACCCAAATTTTCCGGCAATGTTGTATGCCAAAACAAATGTACCCAAGTCTGTTGAGTCTGGGTCAAAATTATGTGACGTACTGGCACTGTGCATAGAATGTATCTCTGTGAACCGCTTTTGAACGCACATAACCTGTATGAAAAGAGCGCTATATAAATGTGGTATAATAAAAAATAATAATAATAAACTCAGCTATATTAGTCCGTAAGCAAATAGAGCATGTGCTGACCCTAATGACATAAACTCGGGAATAGTTGACCAAGATAGAAACTGTTGAATCTGGGTCCATGCGTATAAAGCTTTATAGTTGAGTCTGAGTTCGTTCTCAAGCTTTGGATTGGTCAGATTTGAGTTCTCAAGCTTTTAATTGGTCAGATTTGAGCCAAAGGCTCAAATTTGACCAATCAAAAACTTGAGCACGAACTCAAACTCAACTAAAAGTTTTATAAGCATGAACCCAGATCTATGTTATTCTTAAAGCAAACAGAGCAGATTCTGGCCAAACGGCTCCTACAACGGCCGTCAGATCTGGGTCTTCTTTGTTTGTAAAGACATCGAAAGAAATCTCTATCAGCTAAACGATTTACCCATTACCTCATAGGCTATTTTAGATACAACAATGTTAAATAAATCTACCGAAAAGGAACATTAACTAGAGAAAGGGAAACTTTTAGAATTGTATAGTTCTGAAACCATTGTGATAAATAGAGCATTTGCTCCTATTTAGCAAATGCTCTATTTATCACAATGCTTTTAAAAAGTGAGCTTTTACAGAGGCGTAGAAAGGCGTATTTATGGAGGAAAGCGTTAATCCATTCACTGCCACAAAGACGGGTCTGTTATATCATATGCAAAACAGTTTGGATCCAGATGGGACGCCGAGTAACTGTTTGACACTCTGTTTATCCTTTTATAAAGAAATTGAACAAGCGCCCATATTAAAAAAGTTCAGCAGACGAAAAGGTGTCCAGCAGACGACAATGTTGGCGCTGAAAGGGTTTAAATAAACACAAAGGAGCCTATATGAAACAAAACCCGAACGTTTGTGAAATCAAGCCTGAACTCTTTCAGATCATGTTTCATGAGTTTTGCTTGCCATTAAGTCGTCCTCCGCCAAAATCATCGTTTGATATTTAAGTCCCCAATTTATCCCCCCCACCCCCATCCCGTTTCTCTTACAAACTACAAACATAAAGCAAAGCATGCTGTATCCTGACCGGCGTCTCATCTGGACCTAACTGTTTGCAAGGGTAATCACTCATCCGCCCGCAGCAGGCTAAAGGTTAAACACACTGCACATAAGTGTTTTAAAGCCACCGTCTTTGAAATATAGTATACAAGACTTAAGAGAATTTATTCAGTGTGGATGAAAATAATATTCAGTAGTTACGTCACCAAGTTACGCCATTAATCTGATTATGGTATGTTTGATAATTAATTAATTATCTATCAATGGATAATGATATCCTATTCAAGTTTTCGGATTACCAAAGAACAGGTAAATACTATGCACAGTAAACCCTTGTTATCCCATTCCCTCATATTGACGCCTTTTGCCGCCTTAGTAGAAATCACTTTTTGGAAACCATTGTGATAAATAGAGCATTTGCTAGATCTATTTATCACGACGCTTCCGAAACAACACAATTCTAAAATTTTCGTTTTCTCTAGTAAATGCTCCTTTTCGGTAGATTTATTCACAGAGGTTGTGTCTAAAAATAGCCTATGATGGAAAGGATTAATCAGACCAATTCATAATTATCATTATCAGTCTTAAATATATGTGATTCAGCTTAACTCATTCCCTCATAAGCTATTTTTTTTAGACCCAACCTCTATGAATAAATCTACCGAAAAGGAGCTTTAACTAGAGAAAAGGAAAAATGTTGAATTGAGTAGTATTGAAACCACTGTGATAAACAGAGCATTTGCTCATATGGAGCAAATGCTCTATTTATCACAATGGTTTCACAAAGTGACTTTTTAAAGAGTCGTCAAAAGTCGTCAATATGAGGGAATGAGTTAATGCGGGATGGAAGATATATAGAAAGCTCCCAAAAGGAGCATTCTGCCTGACGACTTAACCAAGCAGTCACCTGCTTAAAACCTTAAACAATTCTTTTTTCTTCTTTGCAATAATTTTGGTTTTTACTGAACTATTTTCGTCTGACTTGTTTCACCCGCAATATTAACCTACAATGTTATTCCTAGTTGTGTAAAGATTGCGATATTCCCACACGTTTATTTGCACTATGCTGCCTTGTGTTTAGCTCTTAGTCTTGCGTATATGAACCCTTTCCCTCATACAAACGCCTCCCACGCCGCCTTTGCTTACAGAGTAGACCCAGATCAGACGGATCATTCTGTTTGCAGATGAAATTATATTTATCTCTGATTCTACACATTTTGTCAAAGCAAAAATTTCCCTTGAAAAATGTAAATTATAAAAATGCAGCTAATAAATATTCAAGATATCAATAGTTTCTACATGAATATTCAACAGGGAAAGGGTTAATGGTTCATTCATTGAACTACATGATAGAAAAGTGACGTTAACCCTTTCCCTCATGTAAACGCATTTTCATGCCTTTGCAAACAGAGTACATCCATATCAGACGGCTCCTATAAGAGATGTATGATCAGGGTCTGCTCTGTTTGCTTACGGTATAATATAAATCTGATTACAATGTTTATTCCTGGCAAAATTATCCTGTGTATATATACCGTAATGAAAATTCAGCTAATAAATATTCATGACGTCATTATTTCTTATTGAACTGGGAAAGGGTTAAATAAACAGAATAAAGCAAATAACACCAAGCAACTGACCGCAAATAGACATTTGATTAATGTATACAAATGTATTTAATTACACAGCGATACTCCAAACATTCAAATAATTATTATAATCGGTCATCAAGACAGGCGGCAGCTTAATACAGGATAGAATACACGCAGTAAGCTCCATTGGGAGCTTTCTGTGTAACTTCATACTGCATTAACCCATTCCCTAATATTGACGACTTTTGACGACTCTGTATAAGTCACTTTGTGAAACCATTGTGATAAATAGAGCATTTGCTCCTATAGGAGCAAATGCTCTATTTATCACAATGGTTTCAAACTACAAAATTCTAAAATTTCCTTTTCTCTAGTTAATGCTCATTTTCGGTAGATTTATTCAAAGAGGTTGTATCTAAAAATAGCCTATGAGGTAATGGGTTAAGCAGCCATTTGTTTACCGCCTCAATTCAAACAGCGAGGGTTAACTGTCTGTACATGTACACTGTACTACATTTAGCAGTCTGCGAGTAGACGGGTTACAGTAAAACCTCTCTAAAACTACCATTCAGAATGTGTTACAGTAAAACCTCTTTAGAACGACCAATCAATATATGTTACAGTAAAACCTCTCCAGGACGACCACTCAAAATGTGTTACAGTAAAATCCTCTCTAGAACGACTACTCAAAATGTGTTACAGTAAAAATCTCCCTAGAACGACTACTCAAAATGTGTTACAGTAAAACCCTCTCTAGAACGACTACTCAAAATGTGTTACAGTAAAAATCTCCCTAGAACGACTACTCAAAATGTGTTACAGTAAAACCCTCTCTAGAACGACAACTCAAAATGTGTTACAGTAAACACCTCTCTATAACAACCAATCAAAGTTAGTTACAGTAGAACACCTCTAAACCGGACGTGAAAATTAGTATAAATATCGGGCTTGGAGACAGGTGGCAGCTTAATGCAGGGTGAAAATCGTGCAGAAAGTTCCTCTAGGAGCTATGTCTATGTACTTCTTGTAGATGTAATGGACAATTTACTGAACCTACTGGTGAGTGAAAAACTGTGTAGACACAGTGCTTGTACATCATGTAGTAATCATTGGTAATATACTGAACCTACTGGTGAATGGAAGATAGTTTAGACATCAGAGATCTATAGATAAGATGCGTAAATTTAAATATTTGCAAAAAATAGCTCCATTATTTCTCCACCAAACCCTATACTGTAACCACTCTTTAGAATCGTCTCGAAGAGACGATTGTAAAGAGTGGTCACAGTATAGGATTTGATAAGAAATGACGATTTTATTATTTGGGTACGCACCTTTATCTTCAGCCCTCTATAGACATAGTGCATATACTTCTTGTAGAGATAATGGGCAAAGTAATGAAGCTACAGGTGAGTGACAGTGTAGATACAGTAACTGCACTTCTTGAAGATGTAATGGGTAATATACGGAAATTGCTGATGAGTTACAAGCAGTGTAGACACTTGTTTTTCTTGTACAGGCAATTACTGAATCTACCGGTGAGTAACACATTGTATAGATACAGTGCATGTACTTCTTATAGAGAGATAATGGGCAATATACTGACCTACTGGTAGGCGACAATATTCATACAGTACCTGTACTTCTTGTAGAGATAATGGGCAATACATGTATACTGACCTACTGGTAGGCGACAGTATTCATACAGTACTTGTACTTCTTGTAGAGATAATTGGCAGTTTACTGACCTACTGGTAGGCGACAGTATTCATACAGTAACTGTTCTTTTTGTAGAGATAATTGGCAATATACTTACCTACTGGTAGCCGACTGTATTCACACAGTGCCTGTACTTCTTGTATAGAGATAATTGGCTGTATACTGACCTACTGGTAGGCGATAGTATTCATACAGTACTTGTACTTCTTGTAGAGATAATGGGCAATATATTGACCTACTGGTAGGCGACAGTATTAATACAGTATGTGTACTACTGGTAGAGATAATGGGCAATATACTGACCTACTGGTAGGCGACAGTATTCACACATTACCTGTACTTCTTGTAGATATAATTGGCAATATACTGACCTATTACTAGGTGACAGTATTCATACAGTACCTGTTCTTCTTTTTTGAGATAATTGGCAGTATACTGACATACTGGTAGGCGACCGTATTCATAGAGCACCTGTTCTTCTTGTAGAAATAATTGGCAATATGCAGACCTACTGGTAGGTTACAGTATTCACACAGTACCTGTACTTCTTGTATACATAATGGACAATGTACTGACCTTCTGGTAGGTGACAGTATTCACTCAGTATCTGTACCTGTTACAGAGATAATTGACAATATACTGAGTCTTTACTGACCTACTGGTAGGTGACAATATTCATTCAGTATCTGTACTTCTTGTATAGATAATGGGCAATATACTGACCTACTGGTAGGCGACAGTATTGATACACATGTACTTCTGGTAGAGATAATGGGCAATATATTGACCTTCTGGTAGGTGACAGTATTAGCACAGAACCAGTGCTTTTTGTAGAGATAAGGAGAAAGGTACTGAAGTTACTAGAAAGACACAGTGTTGACCTTCAAAAGACTCTGGTCTTTAACGTTTTCGCTGCCAAGTTTGTCGTGTGCAACATTTGTCGTCTGCTGCAAGTTTCCTTTTTTATATTTCATCTTTTTTAAAAAAAACAAAAAACATAGTGACAGTAACAAACAGCTTGGGTCCTGTTGAGACGCCGAGTTTCTTCTTGTAGAGATAATTGTCAGTCTCATCTGGATACGAACTGTTAATCACAGATGTGAAACTGGCGGTGAAAAGTTAACGCAACCGATGGTCTTGGTCAGTTCTGTTTGCTAAATGCCATGGATACATCTGAGCGTGATACTTACATGTATAAACAAAACACACGCAGTGCGTAGTACTAAACCAGTTTAGCCCTTTCGGCGCAAAATTTCTAATTGTTTCTGCTATCCACTTTTGTAAAATGATTTGGTAAAATAAGAAAATGAGATAAATAAATGCATACTTCAAAGGAATAAAGCACAGATATAGAAATAAAGTTTGAGACAAAAAGTGAAGCCCCTGATAAGACGCCGTATTGAAAAGGCGGAGTCTGATCTGGGACTCCACTATTTGTTGTGGTGCATTTTTTGCGACATTGGCGGTGAAAGGGTTAAAAAGAAATATCTTAGCTTAACCCTTTTTCTGCATTTGCAAACATAATAAACCCAGATCAGAAGGTTCCTGTAGCATGCGTCTGATCAGGGTCTGCTGTATTTGCTTATGCTACGATATACATCTACAGTTTTAGTAAAAGCAAAACCTGCCCTTGAAATTTTACTTTATAAAATTCAGCTCATAAATATTCATGATGTCAACATTTCTAACATGAATATTCATGGAGTAAAGGGCTGCAGAAAATAATCTACCTTTTGTTGTCAACGCAATGAGCAGTTTTTCGTCAATTAGTATTTTATTTACAAATGTTCATCTTGTTTTCCAAATTATAACATTCTGGGGGTTTTATTTAATGGAAACAGTGAACATTTAAAACGTTCGTGACTTTCTCTTATGTGTGAATAAAACGGGTTGTTAACCCTTGTCTCACTTTGAAAAAATAATATCTGCTTAAATTTGGAACTTACGACAGTAAGGATTTTTTTTGCTTTTTGCGAAAAGTTGGTCGTATGAGCTGTGGTAAGACCAGTGTTAGTCTCCTTCTGTGTATAGTATGGTAAGACCAGTGTTAGTCCCCTTCTGTGTATAGTATGGTAAGACCAGTGTTAGTCCCCTTCTGTGTATAGTATGGTAAGACCAGTGTTAGTCCCCTTCTGTGTATAGTATGGTAAGACCAGTGTTAGTCCCCTTCTGTGTATAGTATGGTAAGACCAGTGTTAGTCCCCTTCTGTGTATAGTATGGTAAGACCAGTCTTAGTCCCCTTCTGTGTATAGTATGGTAAGACCAGTGTTAGTCCCCTTCTGTGTATAGTATGGTAAGACCAGTCTTAGTCCCCTTCTGTGTATAGTATGGTAAGACCAGTCTTAGTCCCCTTCTGTGTATAGTATGGTAAGACCAGTCTTAGTCCCCTTCTGTGTATAGTAGGTGTAGTAGGACATGACCTAAAAAGCCGTCATTCATTAAATGAACATAGGAGTCTTAACCCTTTCCTTCATAAATACGCCTTTCTACGCCTCTGTAAAAGTAACTTTATGAACATTAATGAAACCATTGTGATGAATAGAGCATTTGCTCCTATAGGAGTAAATGCTCTATTTATCACAATGGTTTCAAACTACAAAATTCTAAAACTTTCCTTTTATGTAGTTAATGCTCCTTTTGGGTAGATTTATTCAAAGTGGTTGGATCTAAAAATAGCCTATGGAGGAATGGGTAAAAGCAAGTGGTTGCTTAATGCAGGGTAAACGTAATGCCAACACCTCCTATATGAGCTTTCTGCAATACGTTTGACCTGCATTAGGCTACCACCTGCCTTACAGACCCATAATCAGGCCCCTTTATGATGGCCGCTTAACTCTTTCGGCGCCAATGTCGCCTGTTGGCACCATTGAAAACAGTGCAGTCCCAGGTCAGATGCCGCCTTTTCAAAACGGCATCTGACCTGGGACTTCACTGTTTTCTGTATTATTTTAGCCCAAGCATACTGGTTTTTAAAAACAAATGTTTTACTAATATACCTTTATCATTTAGTTTAGAATTATATTTAATATGAAATTATTATTGCAGACGACACTTTTAAATTTGGCGCCAAAATTTATAGAGTTTCTAAGGCAAACCGTGATTTCCGTTAGTATTCAATGTGCGAAATTGGGTTTGTTTACATAATGAACCATTTTACCCATAACTCTTTGCACGCTTATTATTTTTTCGTCTGCAACAACTGTCGTCTGCTTCAATTCTTAGAATATAATTTCTCTCGTTTCTTTGCAAAAAACAAGCAGTGTGGATCCTGATGAGATGCCATATTATGACGTGTTTCGTCTGTACCAAAACTGTTTGCATAGGCAATCACGAGTCCGCCCCTAGCGTGCAAAAACTTGAGTGCATTTCAAGCAACAAGCGATAACAGTTGCAATTAGTTTAGATACAGATGAGACGCAGAGGAACTCTGTTTTTCATTAAGATCAAGCTGAATTGTTCTCCTGGGGTGGAGGTGTTAATAAAAAAAAATGGGAGGAACAATTGCCCGAAGTATGGAAGAAGGCAAAATGTTTAAGACAATTACCAACAACGCTAAAGGTTCAACTCTTTCACTGTCAATATCGAATATGTAACCACCTTGCAAACAGTTTGGATCCAGATGAGACGTTGAGTTACTCGGCGTCTCATCTGGATCCAAACTGCTTGCATGGGCCATCACAGCTGCGACAGCGTCTCCACAGGAAGCGCGTTGTTTGTAACTGGGATGATGTTTTATTCAACACATATGAAGAGCAATCAAATATAAAATTTGCTGACGGCATTTTGTGTGACAAAATATCAACTGTTTGTTTTCTTTGTTGTTGCACAAACAGTTTTTCAGGCACATGGAATACGTACATACAACTACTACTGCTGATCTGAGACTTCATGTGATGGATTCTTATCTTGTCCGAAAAATTGTGAACAAGAAAGAGGACTTTATAAGACGCCATCTTGTTCTGTCGGACACAGTGGTGGAGAAACTGCGAGAGCTGGATGTGATTGGAGAATATGCATGGAGACAGCTTGTGGTGGGTTTATAGTGTATACAGTAATACCTCTCTATAACGGCCACTAAATTGTGTTAATTAATTGGTATTTAGGGCAGGTGGCTGCTTAAAGCAAGATGAAAGTAAAACAGAACGCAGCCACCTGCCTTTAACACAAAATATTTAATGTAATTTAGTGGCCGTTATAGAGAGGTTTTACTGTATACTAGCTTTGATCTATTCTAGAGTGGTAATTTCATTTAAAATACAGTATAATCTCGATACAACGAAATTCAATTAATCAAAACTTTATAGGCATGCAGGTGTCTGCTTAATGCAGGGTGAAAGTCATGCAGAAAGCTCCTAAAATACCATTAGTTCTACGTAGTAGTTGAGTGCTCGAATAATTGGGATTTTACTGTATTTCTCTGTTTTGTTTTATCGTCTACAAAAATTGTCTTATGTTTTGATATACAGTAAAACCTCTCTATAACGGCCACTAAATAATGTTAATTGGTTGGTATTTAGGACAGGTGGTTGCTTAAAGCAAGGTGAAAGTAAAACAGAACGCTCCTATATACTTTCACCTTGTTTGTTTTAAGCAGCCACCTGCCTTCAACACAAAATATTTTATGTAATTTAGTGGCCGTTATAGAGAGGTTTTACTGTATAATTGTTACAAATTTCCTTCCGTGCAATTCCAAAATCGTAATCACAGTATTAACAGTTTCCTTGTTCACATACTCATGTAAGAAATGATGACAACATCAATATTTATTAGCTCAATTTGTATAATGTAAACTCTTCAAGGCAATGTTTTGCTTTTACAAAAACTGTAGAATCAGATCTATATCAAGTTAACCCTTCGCTTGCTATTCACGTCAATATACCTACCTGTAAATAGTGAAGACCCAGATGAGACAGCTCCTGCAGGAGCTGTCTCATCAGGGTCTGCACTATTTACAAATTGGTTGTGCAACCAGTGCACTCCATAGCAGTGATTGCACAGCGAAATACTTGTACACAGTGAAGATATATGTAATTATACAACAGGGCATGGGTAAAGAAGGAGAAATGTTTTTTAAAATTCAGCTAGCGAAGGGTTAAAAGCAAACAGAGCAAATCCTGATCAGACGGTTCTCATAGGAACAGTCTCATCTGGGCATAATCTCTATGCAAATGCGTGAAAACGCGTTTATATGAAGGAAAGCAGTTTTCACCTTGAGGAGACATCGAATATTTACCTTCCCATCAGAATCTAAACAGTTCCGGGGGTTGGCTTGTTTTAACCCTTTACCCCATAAATAAGCCTTTCTATGCCTTTGCAATCAGAGTAGATCAAGATCAGACGGCTAGGATAGCACCTTTTTTTTAACCCTTTCCTCCATAAATACGCCTTTCTACGCCCATCTAGCCACTTCTTGAAACCATTGTGATAAAAAGAGCATTTGCTTCAATAGGAGCAAATGCTCTATTTATCACAATGGTTTCAAACTACAAAATTCTAAAATTTTACTTTTCTCTAGTAAATGCTCCTTTTGGGTAGAGTCATTCAAAGAGTCTGGGTCTAAAAATAGCCGATGGAGGAAAGGGTTAAAATGAAAATGTATCATTACCAGACAAACAAGCACAGGGGTTGACAATAAACACACGAACAGACGGATTGACTGGAAGACTATAAACGCGAATCTAGAATCAGCTTAGAAATATCCGTTTGTTCTCAAAAGTTACCATTCACTCTACAAATACGCATTTCTACGCCTTTGCAAACGGAGTCTTATGGTGGCATATGAGTACAGAAAATCTTGGCCATGAGAGAAACAATACAGTCAAATCTCTAGTACAGTAAAACCTCTCTATAACGGCCACTAAATTACATAAACCATTTTTTGTTTCTCCTGTAGGAGCGTTCTGTTTTACTTTCACCTTGCTTTGAGCAGCCACCTGACCTAAATACCAATTAATTACTATAATCTAGTGTCCGTTATAGAGAGGTTTTACTGAATTCGATATGAAAACAGAGAAGATTCTGATGTGACGGCTCCTGCAGGAGTATTCTGATCTGAGTCTGCTATGTTTGCAAATGCGTTCACTTTCGTATTTGTAGAGTAAAGGGAGAGTACAGAACGAATAAAATGAGAAATATCTGTAAATGAATGTGTCTGCTTACTGCAGAACGAAACAACATATAAAGCTCCCATCGCAACTTTCTGCATTACCTTCGGTCTGCATTACGCCACCGCCTGTCAGAAATGCCGACTGTTAGCCATGAGAGGTTTCATACATACAGTAGAGTAGAACCCCTCTAATGCGACCACTTAATGAATAAACATGGGTGTCTTTATAAGCAGGTGGTTGCTTAATGCAGGACAAAAGTAATGCAGAAAGCTCCTCTAGGAGCTTTCTGCATTACTTTTGTCCTGTATTAAGCTACCACCTGCGTCTACCACACGGAATTATACCTGCTTTAGGTGGTCGCATTAGAGGGATTCTACTGTATTTCCTGTGTTCCCATTGTTGCAGGCTGACAGGGGTAACACGCAGAGACAGCTGAACCTGTTATTCACGGCCTTGAAATATCGCGGATTGACGGCCTTCAAAGCATTTCTTGAAGTTCTGCGCATGACATTCCATGGCTGGATAGCGGACGACATCGTTGGATCCGTCATCGAATATGAAAACAAGACCGGAAACGGAAATAAAACGACGATCAACGTTTCGGACATACTCAGTCGGTCTTATCAAGAGAGTCTCGTTGAGCAAAATACCGGATACAAACCGGTGCTTCTAGCTAAAAGCGAACTGCCCGTTTTACCGTATGTCTTCATGAAGCCCACAAGTTTGTATTCTAATTCAGAACGCAGTCATAAACGAGACAAACGGAGACGGAGGCGGACACCGAGGGATTCGTATAATATAAATGACCCGGATGTATTCAACCCTTATGAGGTATTATCGCCGATTGCGAGAGCACCCGAGAATATACGATATTTGCAGAATGTGTTCGACAAGGAGAAATCGTCCGCTCTGAAATCTATGTCTCTTCTTCGAAATGAGGAGCATACGATAAAATCTCTGTTACAGCAAAATCTTCGCGAACAGCAAGACGTGTTATGCAGACAAGACGCTTTGTATGAAATAGGAGACAGGTTTAACCAAATAAATAAGCGAGCTTCACAGTTATATAAGCCGACCGTGCATTCTGAACGTGCTAAATCAAGACTGCGCTATCTACAGAGAATGCCCTGGGCAGACGATGATGACTGAACCTTAACTCATCCATACAACCTTTAACGCTTTACTAAATGAATATTCATGTAGGAAATAATGATATTAACCCTTTCGGCGCCAATTTTCTATTTGTCGTCTGCAATCCAAGTTTGTTAAATCATTCAGTAAAATAAGGAAATGAGATAAATAAATGCAAATTTCAAAGGAATAAAGCACATACATGTATATAGAAATAGAGATTGAGCCAAATAGTGAAGTCCCTGATCAGACGCTGCCTTGATAAGGCGGCGTCTGATCTGGGACTGCACTATTTGTCGTGGTGCATTTATGCGACATCGGCGCCAGAAGGGTTAAACCATGACAGAAACTGTTAAAATTACTTGATTTCATAAGCAAACAAAGCAGACCCTGGTTAGACGGCTACAACAAGATCGATCTGATTTGAGTTCACTTTGTTTGCCAACACGTCAAAAGTTAAAACCTAAATCAAGTCTTGTCTGCAAAAAATATTGTCGCTTGCATCATTTTTATATGAAAATATTTTTTATTTTATTTTCAAATAAATTGTCAAAGAGGTAGTGGTGGATCTGTCTGAATTGTACTGTTTATTTATTTCATTATTATTATTACAGTAAAACCCCTCTAAACCGGACGTTAAAATTAACATAAATGTCGGTATTGGAAACAGGTGGCAGCTTAATGCAGGGTGAAAGTCATGCAGAAAGCTCCTCTAGGAGCTTTCTGCATGACTTTTACCCTGCATTAAGTAGCCACCTGCTTAAAAGCATCTAAATTCTTGTCTACTAGAATTCCGGTTTAGACTGTATCGTCATCAGCATCATTACAATTATTATTCTACTTACATTATATTTCAAGAGGTATCTACGAAAAGTTATTTGCCTTGAAATCAATCAGAATCCTATAGGAGCTTTCTGCATTACTTTTGACCTGCATTAAGCTACCACATGCCTGACAGATCAACAATTAGACCTCTTTTTTATGGCCGCTTAATACAGGTTCTGTTGCGCAACGATTTCTAGACAGTGGGTAGGTTTTCACTGAAGTTGTGGTTCCTGTGTGTTTCAATTAGAAAATTATCGGTAGTATACAGTAAAACCTGTTGTAAGCGACCATTAAAAACAGGTCTAATCATTGAGTCTTTAAGACGGTGGCACCTTAATGTATTTAACCCTTTCACCGCCGATGTCGCATAAATGCACCGCGACAAATAGTGCAGTCACAGATCAGACGCCGTCTTTTCAAGGCGGCGTCTGATCAGGGTCTTCACTATTTGTTTCAAACTCTATTTCTATATCTGTGCGTTATTCCTTTGAATTTTGAATTTATTTATCTTATTTCCTTATTTTACCGAATGATTTAACAAAATTGGATTGCAGACGACAATTAGAAATTTGGCGCCGAAAGGGTTAAGCAGCAACTACTATGTACTCGTACTTCTTCAATAAATGAATAACCGTTAAATACAGGTTCTACTGTACTGTTATTTGACCACCAGCAAGGACAGAACGTGCAATTTTTAAACATATACACAAAGGGCGACGTTACAATTCAAATGATGAGTGAAAAACATTTGAACAGTCAACTATAGTTCGATTTCGAGCGCTGAGCCTAGACTGCACTTTTCTATTTATAGAAGTTGCAACCATTCTAATTTATGGGTAAGTGGACAATGATTGTCACACGAAGCTCGTAGTAATCGTGCAGAATGAGTATATACAGTAAACCCCCGCTAATACGACCATCTATAATAGGTATATGATTTTGGTTGCTAGATGCAGGTGGTAGCTTAATGCAGGATAAAAGTAATACAGAAAGCTCCTAGAGGAGCTTTCTGCATTACGTTTGTCCTGTATTAAGCAACCATCTGCTTATAAATACACCCATGTTTATTCATTAAGTGGTCGCATTAGAGGGGTTCTACTGTATATGCTTATTACAGGTATGTACAACCACAGCTAACTCCGGAACAAATACATGGTTTGTGACGCATTTTACCTCCACGGGTGGACTCGTCCTAAAGGTCACAGCTCACGGGTCAAAGTCGAACTATACAAGTCGATAAATCAGATAACAACAGAAACTTGTAAACATTCATCTGCCAAAATTGAAATGTACAAAGTTCACATACCCATTTATCCACAGGGGGCCATTTCGTGGGTCTACATGGTCTTAAAAGTAAAAAAAAATGATTGGGTCGATTTAGTGTTATATTATATACAAGGGGTCTAACTACCCATTCGCAAATTTCACGACCGATTCGAAATAACGCCCGGTTTTGGGCTATCAAGATAAAAAAAAAAAGCCACTAATGTTTGGTACGAACGTGAAGCTGGGACCTTGTACTTTTCAAATAATATAACTTTTGATACATTCCGACTAAGGCGTAGCCAGTGCTGACGTGAAATTCCAACAAAATACGCTGATTTTTAGGTTTCGGACTACTTTCCGAAACCTAATAGTAATGCATCGCCATGGCATGCCTCAAGCAAATTTATAAAGAAATTCACATCCCATAATGCGCAATCAGACCACTTTTATACTACGAAATATCAATTTATGCTTACAATGCATACGTTCAATAGCCCAAATGCAGATCTTTAGAATGGTTTAACGTTGACAGAATGTTTATCACGTAGCGCCGATTAAACGATTTAGTTGTCTACGGGTGTATTTCACCCGTATTTCTACTTTCATTTTGCCAAAAATGTGATTTTGTGTACACCCCTAGTATATAGTTACACCCCTAAATATAGTTCCAAGTGCAATGCGTTGGATAAACGATATCGATAATTCTTCATTTGGTATTTGTGTGAATTATTAAAATGCGGATGCAACTGTTTCAATTACAAATAATTTTGCCATGTAAAATGCTACGTTATATGATAAATTTGATCGCGTACGAATATATACCACAGAGCGCCGGTAAAAATGGCCCAGAAAGTAATCGACATCTGAAAATCGGGCGGATATTTTGAAATCTACAAAAAATTCTTGAATTTGTCGGATTGGTACAGACAATGTTACGGAGAAAACCGTTATGAATAATGGTCGGAACATCGTCAATCTCTACACATTACACACGAACTATGGGAATGAAGATAACGACTGGAAATTGCAAGATACAGTATAAACACCCGATATGACGGGTATGGCTCGTATCCGCGGATATGAATTACGCAGTCTAAAATCGGCCACTATTTAAGCATTATTTTTTTTATTAGAAAAACCTTTTACAGACATTATTGGCTAATATTGTCGATATTTATTATTTGAAATACGTAAATTTAATATTCAGTGTTGCCGCCGACTGTGCATAATAAGTAGTTATAGTTGAAGTTGAAGAAAGCTAAAAAAAAACACATAATATTCAGCACCGACCCTTCGGCACGAAGGAGCACGGACTGTAGTGAAACGCCCCCGAGATATATGGATAACCTTGAGTCTCAAAAGCAATCTGTATTCTGAATGCATCAGAAGTATTTATGTTGAGTTTGGAAGATCATAATTATATTTTTACATCATGTGTGACAAGCATCGTAAACATTGATCATAGACTTTTCAGTTCTCTAAGATCCATGTTTATAATGTGTGTAATGTCTTAGGAGACTTAATTGGTACCAGGTTGTAAGTATTTAAGGATAATTACTCCAATTGTAGAGGGTTAGTAGTTATAAAAGAGATATCGTGGAATTATTTTATTGTATGTTTTACATAATGTTAATTATAACATATGCTGAACGTATATAATTCTTGACAAAGTTGTATTTGTAGTGTATTTTTAAGCTTTTTTCCCCAGCATTAATCTGTGTTAACATACAAACAGTCAAGCATGCTGTTATTTTCACCCCCTGGTATTTAATAATATCCCAAAATGAAGTAAAGGGACATATTGTGTTTGCTCCGTTTCTTATTCTTATTATTCTTTCTTCCGATTCTGATTCTTCCAATTCTTCTTCTTCCGTCGTGAACTTGTCCAACGCATTTCTCAGTAAGACTAAGACAGTAATTGTCCGATCCTAATGAAACTTCATATGAATATTGCTTGATACATGCAGATGTACATCCCACTTTTTATTTTTTGAAAATCACCATAACTAAATGGTTGGCTATAATTTGTCGAAATTTAGATATTGTTTGGCGAAGTTATATATCATTCGATTTTTTGCTGAAAATTGGTATCATGGGATATTTTAGTACTCCAAATCAATTGGTATAGGTTTCGAAAGTACATGTATTGGTTAATTTTGCTAAAAATTGGTATGACGGTATATTTTGGCACACAGGACTAATATGTAGGTCTTTTTTAAAGAATTAGTTGCCATGGTAACTGAATGGTGGCTCTGATTGGTCGGAAATTTAGATCTTTTTCGACAACTTCAGATATTGTTCGATTTTGCCGAAAATTGGTATGTCGGGATGCTTTGACACTCAGAACTGATTGGTATGTCTTTCGAAATGATTTCTGGTATGGAAACTGAATGGTGGGATCTGATTGGTCAAAATTTAGATATTAAATATTTCAAGAATTTAGATATATACCCTAAACTCAGTCAAGGTGTTTGAAATACTTGGTTGCCATGGTAATGGAGTGGAGTTCTCTGAATGGGTCACGATTCACATATTAGATTTTTCGGAAAATTGGTCAGTAGGGATATACATGCAGTTTATTCAAAAGTGTTGGTTGCCATGGTAACCAAGTGATCACTAATGGCCCGTTATTGGTTGAAATTTAGATATTTTGCTCATCAATACCAGTTGTAAATTTCGTTTAGGGGGCATTCTGCAACATATTCTGTTATAATTAGATCTTGTTAACTACTGTATGATATTTAGATTCACATGGCATATATAATTTATCCAAACTTGGTTGTAGCGTATAGATGGATAAGTAATTGATGCACGCCAAATACTGTTACAATCAACCAGTTAGTAGCAGAAATATGACCCTTTGTTGCTTTCAGATAGCCATATAGGAAATGTGACTGTTAGAAGTCATATCTTGAAACAGCTTGCTCAGATTTCATTTACATTTGACGGGGTATTTACATGGATAGGTGCATGATGCACATTATATGACGCCAACGTCGGCCAAATAATAATAGGGTAATGGCCCTTTACTACATTCAAATATAAATTGAAGTTAACTTCAGGCACACAGTGGCAAATTCAATATTTGAACTGCACTGTGTGCTACTAGTCATCAATGTATTTCTTTAAACAATATCTTAAACGCTGACAGGACTTTCAGAAAAGTTCACAGCAATTATGTTCAGATGACCTGTCAATTTTAACAAACAGTTCCATTAAACACCATTTTAGTTCAGGAAATAATGCTTTAGAGGTCATCTTGCTATATATCAATGGTACCAGTCCTTCCCTACCAAGCTTTTTCGTATTGTATAGTCACAATCGACATATATATGGTCCGAAACCTTCAGTACTGTCAGTACTTTGATTCTTACTCGGACGAGAACTCGCAACAACTTGACCTAGTTTCCACTTAGCCAGTAACAAGGAACTTGATTGAACTAGGGATGATGCCCTGCGTTCTCACTAACGCTTATTGGGTAAGCAAGGTAACAGACACGCGGGTAAAGGTCATTCGTAGTAGCCTGACAGAGATTTAAATCTGTTAATTGCACGAAAATTCATCTGCATTTCGGATCTGTATCAGTGTCTGCAGATGGTTTGAGAGGTAAACGATAGCTTTTTGTCATATATATTGATTGCACAATCGTTTTTTCCCGAGCGGCAAATCGTTGTTGCGCGATCTCGTTCGAGTAAGCTAAATCCTCGTCGTTAGCATACAAGTAGGTCTTTGACGCATTTATATGTACATGGACTTTCAACTACTGTTTTCTTTTTTCTTTTTGGTAAACTCGTCTACCAACAAAGTAGTCTGAAAGCAAATAATAGGGCTTGCTGCGATGGGCAAATCTGTAATCTACTTATTTTCCTGATACGTATTTTGAACATATTTCCTTTCTACATGCGCGTGACTCCAAACATCGGCCATGTTGTTCATTTTCGAACATTTCAATCCTTCTAGTTACTGACGTCATAATGTGGTCTTTGGTCATTTCAATTGTAGATTTACGATCTCTGATAAAAACTTCTGTCATCTTGTATTTATTCCACCCATCTTTGGTTAAATAAAACCAGCTGTGTGAGTTTTTTAATCGCATTCCCTATTCATGCTGCCTACAAAATCATCGATCTTGTTTTTTCTAATGGTCCAGTTGCCATGTATTCCTTCCTTTTTGTGAGTGTATTTGGGTTGTCACTTCTGGTTGAATCAAAGTTGCAAGTGGTTAAGGAATGCGCTGTTTTGTTGAGTTTGTTTTGCAATGACGCTCATTATCTTCTGATAAGTGTTATACGATATGTCAGTAGTATATCGGGATATAATCAATATAGCTATATATCAGCAATATCACATGTACACTATATGTCTAACCCTTTACCCCATAGACGGCTTTCACCACTTTTCAAACAGAGAAAACCCAGATAAGACGGCCCATATAGAAACCGTCAATTCAGTGTCTGCTGTGTTTGCTTACGGAAAACTATACACGTAGGTCTGAATGTTCAGTTTTTGTCACGACCAAACATTACTGTGACCATGTCCCATAACAGGACTTTAACCATTCGCTTGCTAATCACGTCAATATACCTACCTGTAAATAGTGAAGACCCAGATGAGACAGCTCCTGCAGGAGCTGTCTCATCAGGGTCTGCACTTTTTACAAGTTGATTGTGCAACCAGTGCACTCCACAGCAGTGATTGCACAGCGAAATACGTGTACACAGTACACAACAGTATACAACAGGGCATGGGTAAAGAAGAAGAACCGTATTTTAAAATTCAGCAAGCGAAGGGTTAAAATATGATGTCTGGAAAACTTGCTGTAGAGGGAATAGCGGATGGGGGAAAGAACACAGAAGATAAAGACAACCTGGGGTCACATTAAAAAAATCGGTCACAGTGTTTGTCTTTGTGGAAGCAATAAACCTTTACTTCATGAACATTTATACAAGAATTCATGAATTCTCAGTGTTATTATATTTTCTGGTCCTTAGGGAGAGTCGCTTTCAATGATTTTAGTGATATGGTTGAATACCGCTTAATCTGGTTCTAGGGAGCGTGAGTAGTGCTATACTGCTAAACTGCTGAACAGACTCGATAAAACAGAGTCTGCAATCTTCTTTGCTAAACTGCTGAACAGACTCGATAAAACAGAGTCTGCAATCTTCTCTTTTCGCATTGTTGCTTTTGCTTTCGAAGGATCTCCTACATTTAGAATTTATGCATATTCAATAACTAGTTTATATTATATTTTTATGTGAATTAATTTCTTCGCTTAATTAGCTCTCAAATTGGTGCACATTATTATATCAATTCAAATAGGGTTTATCCACGCCACAGTGAACATGGTTTGTGGCGGCCGTAAAAAGTCGCCCCGTACTTCATTCTCAGTGTTGTTATATTTTCTGGTCCTTTGGGATCATTAGTTTTGATGTTATTAGTTTTGAAAATTGAATACTGCTTAAGCCTGTGCTAGGGGGCATGAGTAATGTTACACTTTGAATTACTACTCATGAACAGACTCAATAAAACCGAGTCTACATTTTCTTCTTTTGCATTTCTACTTTTGCTTTCGAAGGATCCCCAATTTTCAGAATATATGTACTTCACAACAGCAGGTGTTAAGTGCTTGTGTGGCGGCCGTAAAACGTCGCCCCGTACTTCATTCTAAGTGTTGTTATATTTTCTGGTCCTTCGGGATCATTAGTTTTGATGTTATTAGTTTTGAACATTGAATACTGCTTAAGCCGGTGCTAGGGACGTGAGTAGTTTTGCACTTTTAATTACTACTCATGAACAGACTCAATAAAACCGAGTCTACATTTTCTTCTTTTGCATTTCTACTTTTGCTTTCGAAGGATCACCAATTTTCAGAATATATGTACTTCACAACAGCAGGGATTTTAAGTGCTTGTGTGGCGGCCGTAAAAAGTCGCCTCGTACTTCATTCTCAGTGTTGTTATATTTTCTGGTCCTTCAGGATCATTAGTTTTGATGTTATTAGTTTTGAAAACTGAATACTGCTTAAGCCGGTGCTAGGGGGCGTGAGTAGTGTAGCACTTTTAATTACTACTCATGAACAGACTCAATAAAACCGAATCTGCAATTTTCTCTTTTTGCATTTCTACTTTTGCTTTCGAAGGCTCCCCAATTTTCAGAATATTAATATTTTATTTTATGTTTCGTTGTCACTAATAGTTTGAAATTTTCTTTATTACACTCACTTTTGTCACTCGATTTAAATCGATAAATTTGTTTTTTAATTTTTATCGTAACAAAGGCAAATTTTGCTTGTGCCATCAACTTTGAGGAATTTATTTATCTATTGCAAAACAAATATTTCAACTTGCAAAAGGCAGGTGAATGGCGTCTACATTTTTATGAAGTTTGTTGGAGACTGGATGGGGACTTTTTATTTAGAGAGCAGACACGGCTCAAGGGCCGTGACTCTGAAGTACATGTGTACCTGTTCCAAAATTGCTAGTTATTCAACTTGGTCTAGGTACTATAACCATAAACATTTTCATAAGGTTTGGTGATGATTAGATGAGAACTTTATGACTTATAGAGTGGACAATGCTAAAAAGGCCAATTTTGTATTATTCAAGGGTCATAACTCTAAAGTGCCTAGTTTAATATTGCTGGTTATTGAACTTGGCCTAGATATTATAGCCATGAACATTTTATAAGGTTTGGTGAAGATTGGATGAGACGTGTTTGACTTAGAGAGCGGACAAGGCTAAAAAGGCCAAATTTGGATAAATCAAGGGCCATAACTCTGAAGTTCCTGAAACAATCTTGCTGGATATCGAACTTGGCCTAGATATTATAGCTATAAACATTTTTGTAAGGTTTGGTGAAGATTGGATGAGAACTTTTAAAATTAGAGAGCGGACACGATTTTGTGACAGACAGAAAGGAGTAAATCAATATGTCTCCTACACCACTACGTGGTGGGAGACATAATTCAAGAAAATGGAAAATATATTTGGGTGTTTTGTCCGTGTTAGAGCGTGGCATAGAGTGATATTTAATGTCAGAGTTCATGAAAAATCATACGACCAAATAAAGTAGATTTAAGTATATTCTGACATGAAATAATAAAATCTCAATTTAAACCGAGCGACATATGTGAATGAACACACATACATGTAGTAAAGTAGTTTCTGTTTAGAAGGAGACACTCATTTTAATAAGATGTTCTTATACTAAACAGTTTGGATCCAGATAAGACGGTGGGTAGCTCGGCATCTCACCAGAATCCAAGATTTTTGTCACTCAATCTATAGTTTCTCTAAAGCTTGATCGAATCTGAAGTATTCAAAATTGTACCAGATCCAGATATGAGCAGACATTGTATTTTCATAGCGGATTTAGTGTTAAGCATCTGTTGTTTGTCGAATAATGCAGGAGTCACAAGCAAAGAGCGAAACTAATGAAGTTCGGTAACGTGACGACACCAGTATCAGAACGAATCCATTGATTGAAGCAATCAAACACGCTGTTCCTTGTCTGACACTGAGAAGTAGAACTTGTATTTTCGATGGAAATGCAGATGCATGTAATGTTTCTATACCGACGTTGTATGTTGCTACCATTATTCCCAAAGCAAATCCATGAAGCAAGTATGCAGTTGTGACAATGAATGCTGAGATCGATGTCTGTATTTGAAGAGCATGATCATCGTTTCCATTGCTCCTTAGTAGACGACGTTTTCTTTTGGTGACGATAATGTGTGCAAGAGGTATTGCAAAACTAGAAAATACTAGAATACAGGTAGTGGCCACATAAAAGACAACTACACTAAATACCATGTAGATACCATCGGAGTAACTCCATATCATATCATTTCTAGAATTTAGCATGCTGTCATTTATAATCACAATTCCAGGCAGCATAAAAATGAAGTGAAAAGCAATCACGCCGATAATTAATTTACCGGTGTGCTTTACAATGGTGAAGTTTCCCACTTTCAGTGGAAATACAATTGCAACTAAACGTTCTAAGAAAATGAGGACAGCAATTGTAGAGGACGAATTATTGAACACATTGTAGAGGTACACGAGGGGTATGCTTATTTTCACTAACATCATACTATCGATTGCAGGATCGATACTCTTCAGGAACACGGGTATTAGAATTTGTAGCAAACTCGTTAGCAGCACGCACGTGTCGAGTACAAACAAACTGAACAAATACATCCAGGGCGAATTAATCCGCCGTGTATCACGCTTTAAAACCATGATGTTAATGACATTGATAAACAGGCCCACGTAGCATAAAATAGGCACAATTATATCAAATAATGATATAAAGTAGAACAGATTTTCCGAAGATATAGCATCCTCATCTGTTTCATTGGCGATATTCTGTATATATAATTTATACATTGTTCCTGAAAACCCGCTAGTTTCTCGAAATCACTTGGGAACTGTTAGCTTCTCTCCTCTTTTGTCCAACGTAGATATATCTGAAAAAATATATACTTATATACAAATGTTTGAAGTTATTACTGCACTTAAGAACTAGCAGAGACTTTTGATGTTTCATCCTACTAATGTAAATGTAAACAATATTGTCGATTTTGTGAAAAAGGGCATTCGTGTGTTCTAGCAATAACAGTAAAGGTTTACTAATGCGACGACTAAAAATAAGAGTCTAATTCTGAATTTGGAAAACAGGTGGTCTCTTAATGCAGGACAAAAGTTATACAGAAAGCATCCCATAAAACATTTGTTCCTTATTGAGCAAGCACTTGATTTACAGACGTCTCTGTTCTCGTTATACTAGAATAATCAAATGTTGGTGTAAAGTTAGAAATTCTGCTAATATAATATTAAAAACTGCATATGAACCAGATTTGTTTGTCTGCAAGAAAGGTTACAAAACTGGGTATCGAATGTTAAGAAACTTCTCAGTGAATTTTGGCCCTCTTTTGGCTACTGACGTTGCAGGGCGGTACTCTTGCTTTCACCCTATGGTTTATTTTGTTATTTTATATGGTAAATGTTTAATGTCTTCCTGTGAGTTTCGCCACGCTTTATATTGTTATCGTGCTGTTCCATGTTTGGTGCCGTGCCCTTTTGTATGTGGCGCTCCCTGTAGGACTGTTTTCCACTTTTCCTTATGCTTTTGATAGTACATTTATAGTTTATTGACAACCTGAAATTATTTGTTAACGCGTTGAAAATTAGGTTAATTAACAAGAGTGAACTGGTGATATCTTAGTTCTGTTCTTGGTAATTATAACTTGTATAAGACAAACACTGGTTATACGAGATAATTAGATATATTACCCAGAAAGTATGGATTTTACTTTTGTAGATTGAGGGTTGCTTTGCAACCATTGAGGATACAAACTGGCCTTTAGTGTTGTTATACTTTCTGATCCTTCGAGATCATGAATTTCAGTATTTTTTGTTCTAAAAATTGAATACCGCTTAACCGGTGCTAGGGGGCGTGAGCAGTGTAGCACTTTCAATTACTGCTCATGAACAGACTCAATAAACCGAGTCTGCAATTTTCTCCTTTTGTGTTGCAATTTTTGCTTTCGGGGGATCACCTCTCTTTAGAATTTATAGCAGAAATAGCGTGCCGCGGGATGAAAGATATTGCCAATGCTGTAATGCTTTTGATTTAGAAGACGAATATCAGTTTGTACAGTAAAACCTCTCTATAACGGCCACTAAATTGTGTTAATTAGTTGATATTGAGGACAGGTGGCAGCTTAAAGCAAGGTGAAAGTAAAACAGAACGCTCCTATAGGAGCGTTCTGTTTTACTTTCACCTTGCTTTTAGCAGCCACCTGTCTTTAACACAAAATACTTCATGTAATTAAGTGGCCGTTATAGAGAGGTTTTACTGTATGTCATTGTTGTGTATCCTTGCATCCACTGAGGATACAAACTGGCCTTTATAGCAGAAATAGCGTGCCGCGGAATGAAAGATATTGCCAATACTGTATTGTTTTCATTTAGAAGACGAATATCACTTTGTATGTCATTGTTTTGGTGATACACGCAGAAGATATATAAGTGAATATTACCATACTAGAACATATATGCATACGTTTTCAGAACTACTAAATATGTATAATAAATAAAGCCTGATAAAAGTATTCCTCTTTGTGTCCTTACGAAATGTAATTTTGATTCCCGTTGAACTACTAAAATCATTATGTTCATCCTCAGTATCTGTGTTCAATCTTTAAACAAACGTGTCCATCGTAAAACACAGAAACTTTTAGCTTGTATAATTGTGGTGCCTTGTTACTCTCGCATTTATATAGATAATTTAGAAGCTGATAGAAACAAGTTTTGTTCCAGTACTCTAACTTGTCAGTGCATAACCTATATTTAGAAAACGAATGTTTTGATGTATGGCCTTAATTCAACGCAGATATAGTTAATGCGTGTCTTCTGCAATACAACGTTGTTCAAAATTCATGGTCAAATGAAGAATTGAGATAAATATGTACAAGTTTTTAAAGGAGTAAACCGCAGACATATAACTAGACACTGGGACAAACAGTGAAGATCCTGATCAGACCCTTGCAAAGGTGTAGCTCATCTTGGACGGCGCTGTTTGTCTCGGTGCAGTTTGCGACACTGTCGGTGAAAGAGTTCAACAATCAGGACTGTGCTGACCTTAAACATTCATATACAGCATCTTTTAAAATATCTATTTACTGTATATTTGACAAGGGTTATTTCTCCCAATGGTCGATTATGAATCACAGATGTGCATTTATTTTTCATTTTGTATGAAGTTATTACATATGGATATACAACAGCTTAGGACCATTATTATTATAGTAGTAGTAGTAGTAGTAGAAGCTATTACATATGGATATACAACAGCTTAGGACCATTATTATTATTATAGTAATAGTAGTAGTAGTAGTAGTAGTAGTAGTAGTAGTAGTAGTAGTAGTAGTAGTAGTAGTAGTAGTAGTAATAGTAGTAGTAGTAGTAGTAGTAGTAGTAGTAGTAGTAGTAGTAGTAGTAGTAGTAGTAGTAGTAGTAGTAATAGTAGTAGTAGTAGTAGTAGTAGTAGTAGTAGTAGTAGTAGTAGTAGTAGTAGTAGTAGTAGTAGTAGTAGTAGTAGTAGTAGTAGTAATAGTAATAGTAGTAGTAGTAGTACTCATCACAGATGCATCATTTGCAGCGAAAGGGTTAAAATAATAAGAACGCGTTCTTCGAAGTAGAGCATATGGAAACAATTATATATATGGATTGATACTGCTTACCCGGACTCTCCATTCATCAATGATTAGTTCAAGAATTAATTAACAATTCAATAGTTATCAAAATACAGTTAAAAAGTATTTTTTTTAAAATGAATATTCAGTCACTTTCACACGTGAAATTCGGATTTGAATAGATGACGGGAACGGTATTTTTTTGTGCAACTATAAAGGCATTTGCCTTGCAATTATAACTTTCATATAAAAAGAACAATTCTGTGTTGTTTCTGTTTACAATCAATATTGTCCTACATCTACAAGCTGGTTTCAGGAGAATCATTCACGTTTTTAGAAAGTAAAGAAACATATCTTTCAAATTCTATTAGCAAAAAGAGCAGACCCTGATCAGACGGCTCCAAAAGGAGCCGACTGCTCTGGGTCTACTCTGTTTGCAAATGCATGAAAATACGTTTATATGAGGGAAAGGGTTAAAGGGACTCTACTTATATCAGAATTGCCTGGTCCGATATAAATTGTAGGTAACATTCAATAGCCTTGACATAGAAATGTGATTATCCTTGATTCTGTTTTCACTATAATTTACAGCAACGGTGTAGCAATGGCCATTCTATTTCCAACTAATAATTCCGTGGTTATGGTATTTGTAGGTCGTTCATGTTATTCAAACGGCATTTAAAGGGCACAATTCACGCAGTGAACGTTTACCCATTCCCTGTTCTATATTTATTCCAAAATTCAATACTTCATATTTATGGAAAAATAGTTTTAATATGGAAGGTTTTAATATGAAATATGGAAGGATGAACATTGTAGCCAATTTAGAAACTAAAACATAAATTCCATTAGCAAACAGAGCATTCTGGGTCTACACTGTTTAGAAATGCGTGAAAATACGTGAAAATGCGTTTATATGACGGAAGGATTAAACAGATGCCAGGACATCTTTAAAACAGGATTTTACATGAATGTGCGTAAATGATTTATTTTATAAGCAAACGCACCATGACCCTGACTAATTCTGTGATAGCATATTTTGGTTGTTTATGGTCAACGCCATAGCAATATAATAAATAATTCACCCCATCACGTTTATGGAACCGAGAGACGCAAGAACATTTGCTGTTCAAAGTATATTTATACCACCCCGTAGAACCGATGTATGGGATACTTGGAAGGAAATTCGAACGCAACAAAAAACATTCGAATGTTGGATGGAATTTGTGCTATATTCTAGAGTGGTTTTAAGATTATGCCTTCTGGAAAGAAGCAGCAAGTGATTATTTACGGTGTAAGTTGAGCCGAAGTCAAGGCCAGATAACCACAAGTGTCTGTTTTAGTTCCCTTTTGTTCTTTGTTTATATCAACGACATTATCTCTTGTTTTTAAAGTAATATTTGTGTTTTTGCATATAGTTGAACACGCCAACATATCTGCCGAAATACTCAACGGTTAATGACTGGGCAAGAACATGGCTGATATCTTTCAACTCTGATTAAACAAAGTCTCTTCTTTTTTTCACGTAACATAACAAATCCCTCATCCATCTCTATCAATATTGAATCAAGATATATCTTAGGTTCAGCCTCACAGACATTAAGGCGTTCTTTCGAACAATGGAAGCTGGCAAATCTCATATCGATTATATAAAATCGAATCATGCAATATTATGCAAAAATCAAAACTTGTTCTAGACAGGAATTACTTAGAAAGTGTATATTTGTTTGTTTTATTAGACCAATTCTTGAATTCACCGATGTCACGTTGGATAACTGCAAAAAAGCACAAAATGCAACTAGAATTGTGCCGGGAACAACCAAATTTATAACACTTGAATAAGTATACATTGAAACGGGATGGGACATTCTTGTGACTAGACGACAGAACACAAGTTGGTTCTTTTTTACGAAATGATAAAACAGCTAACACCAATATTTATTTGTTATCGTTGATTCCGTTACAAGTCAGGGAATTCTCATTAATACAGTTTACGAAATTCCAGTAATCTCCGAGTACCTTTCTCTCGAACTAAACTCTATACTGAGTCATTTCTTCCTTCTGTAATAAATATGTGGAACTCTTCAAGATATTAAAAGCTCTGTGTGTAAACAACTTCAAAACATCGCTGACTTTGAAAGTCGAAAAGGACAGGCATTACACACCCGTTTACGAAGAAACTACCGGTCGCTCAACCGTCTAGCGTTCAAGAAAAAAACAACTTATAGAGTATCCTGTGTGTCGTTGAGGTGGTGAAAAAGGTGCTTAAAAATATCAACAATACATCGTACAAACCAAGCGGTTCATGCCTTACATGTAATACATTTAGTATGACTCAGACATATCCGGTATAATTAAATAGATCTGTATCTACTAAACTAGACAATTTAACTTATTATTGGCACGAAATATCTTGTATCCGCCACAGGCTTTATCTCTTTGTTCCAATAATTTTACACCGCTAATAAACACTCGTTGCTTTCTTTCCTTCGGGAAGATGCGGTAGAAAAGATTAGGTTGCTTACGGTTAATGATTCCCAGGTCCGAACGTTCTCCTGTCCGAAATATAGGTATGTCCGAATTCGCGCTGTTTATCAAACTAGTAAATCCACTTTAGACACAAGTTACTCCGTGTTCCGGTTCATTTTCTGCACAATGAGGATTCTGCAATGCTTACTACGCAGTTATATAACAATACACTTGTAAAATCCTTCTAGATATTCCCTGAATTCAACTCGGAACCCGTTGTTGGTTGAATTTCAATATGACCGCCTGGCCATTTGAATAACTTTAAATTAGACTGACACAGAAGCAAGTAGGTTAGACCCTTACAAAACGGCTTCTTCAATGGCTCTTTAGTTTTGGTCTATACTATTTGCCTACGTGCGTCTCTCCGAATACTTAGGATAAATGGGGGTCTTGTTTTAGGGGAAAACTGACACCATGTATGTACCAAATATGGAATAAAAAAGAGAACACATCGTATCGTTTCATATTGTATAAAGACCAATCTATAAATGAAAAATTTGCTTGGGCATATACAAAAGAGCCCCTCTTAAAACCCATCCCCTCTTGGGCTAATTTTAGGATCCAACCTCTTTGAATAAATCTACTGACAAGGGGCATGTACTAGAGAAAAAGAAATTTTAGGATTGTGTAGTTTTGAAATCAATTTGATAAATAGAGCATTTGCAGGGTGACTTTTATAGAGGTGTTTAACTGCGAAAGTATTAGGGAATTTGTTAAACAACCGTTTGATTATTGATGTCTTTAAAAGCGGTGGTTGCTAAATTCAGGACGAAAGTAATGCTGAAAGCTCCCGCACGTTTTTGTATAACATTCGTCCTACAGTAAGCTACAAAAAGGATTAATTAATGTTCATATGCGATAGATATGACGGCTATACTCTTTTAAACACCGATTTATGTAGCTCTGGATCTAAAGTTTAAAATTAGTTATTTTCTTTTTTCTTTTAAAACGTATTCCTGTGTTGTGGGAGTGCTGAAACAGTGTGCCGTAAACCGCGGAAATGCACTAGAATCAGGGCCTTTTTAGTTAAATTAGCAGTTTGAATCTGTCCGATGATGATTTTTAAAGAGAATAAGTGGAACCAATGCATGACCGATCGAGCGCTGCATCAACAATGGCCGAAACAGCCGCCAGCTAAAGCCTGTTTCACTTTCTATGTAGCACTTTTTAAGGGTTATGTGATCAAAAGAATCTTACTTTCGTGCTCATTAAAAAAAATTTTTTATGAAACTCGTTGACTATAATGAATATGGCACCCACTAAAACTCTTATCACTGTATTATAGTAAACTCGTTTGATAAAAACAGTTTATAATGAACACATCATAGATCCTCTATGTAACATTCACCTGCACCCGCTTTAACCGTATTTTAATTTGATAGCATATGTTGCCCAAGCAAAACTAACGCAAAAATAGCGTTATATATCCTTTTAACTCTTAATCTATTAAAATCGATTACAATAAGAGTAACTACAAGAGTATCATAAGAGTATCTTATGCAAGTGTTTAAAACACGCACAGTTGTTAAGTTAGCCACGACATTTTATTACTAGCACGAATGACGTTTAAGCAGAAAACAAAATAACACCATTTAAGATAATATAAAGAAATATAAATACAAATATGAAACGCAGAAATCCAATTAACATTACATATTTAATAGGTTTACCTTTTTATTCTTTTCTTGTCTGCTGGTCACATTGGATATATAATGTAAAACACAGACTCACAAGGTACATTTCATTTAGATGTACGCCGCACGTCTTTGCTCTTCCCTTTGTCCGCGAACAGCTGAATGCTTACTTTCATATATATGTTGCTATGCACCCATAATGGTCAGTATCGATTTGTTTGCATTCTTATAACGTATGTTATTCTTAACAGTTTAAACTTTAGCCTACTGAGCAAATTAGTTTTACAGATTGTTTCACCTACTACATTTTCAAAATTCAAGCTATAATCAATTTGTCTACCAAAATGCAATCAGAGTGTCAAACAGTTTGGATCCTGATGAGACTGTTTGCTTAGGTATCCACTCATCCGTCCACAGCAGGCTAAAGGTTAACAGCGTTTCCATTGAATGTACGTAGAAATATTTATCCTATTATTTTAACCCTTTACCTAGTGAATATTCACGCAGTGAATAATCACATCAAACATATTTATTAGATGACACTCAGAGTTCCAGATAAGATGCGTAAATTAAAACATTTTCAAGAATCACTTCTTTATTTCTCCACCAAACCCTATGGTAAGACCATTCTTTAGAATCGTCTCGAAGAGAAAATTCTAAAGTGTGGTCACAACATGGCGTTTGGTGGATATTTAGTATTTGTGTACGCAGTTGCTCTGATATTAATACAGGAAACATTGAAGAAGCTGTAGTATCAGGTCTATATTTTTCCATAAGCAAACAGGACATACCCTGATCAGACAGATCTTACAGGAGCCGCCTGATATGGGTCTACTCTGTTTGCAACTATGTTGTTTATTGGCGCCTCTATCAAGAAAAATATATAAGTTGTTATTTACTGATGCTTATTCAAATCTGATAGTTTGTAGGTTAAATTTGATAGAGATTTTTATGTAGGTGGCCGTTTGGAACCTTTGGCAATCGAACGAGCTAGTCCTTATCCGGCAATACATAATACAGTAAAACCTCTCTAAACCGGAATTCTAGTACAGAATAATTTAGATACTTTTATGCAGGTGGCAGCTTAATGCAGGGTGAAAGTCATTCAGAAAGCTCCTAGAGGAGCTTTCTGAATGACTTTCATCCTGCATTAAGCTGCCACCTGTCTCCAAGACCAATATTTATACTAAATTTTAAGTCCGGTTTAGAGGGGTTTTACATGTACAGTAAAACCCATCTAAACCGATGCAGGGTGAAAGTCATGCATAAAGTTCCTAGAGGAGCTTTCTGCATGACTTTCACCCTGGATTAAGCAACCAACTGCCTAAAAGTATCTTAACCCATTTGCTCCCACGATCCCATATATGGGATGTAGGCAAACAGCGTAGACTCTGATCAGACGCCGCATAATGCACTGTTTGCTGATAGGAAATTCAATATAAAACAAAACAAAATGAAAATTTACACCAGACATCCCTTAGATAAAAAATAGACTAATCCAATATATAAGCATGGAAGAATCCACTGAGAGCAAATGGGTTAAATATTCACTACTAAAACTCCGGTTTAGAGGGGGTTTATTGTATGTACAGTAAAACTTCTTTAAACCGGAATTCTAGTACAGAATAATTTAGATACTTTTATGCAAGTGGCTGCTTAATGCAGGGTGAAAGTCATTCAGAAAGCTCATAGAGGAGCTTTTGAATGACTTTCACCCTGCATTAAACGAAAGCACCCAAAACTCTGTTTTAAACTTGATCTTGGTATGGTCTATGCAATATACGCATATCAAGTTAAAACAGATTTAAGGTGCATTCATTAAAATACTCGTATCTTTAAAACCAATGCATATTTTAAGAGACATTTGACAGACATATGCACAAATGACTTATCTACAAAATGAATTTGTTTTATAAAGTGTCCGGTTCCATTGGTTCAAATACACATTTGATCTAGGGTTCCATTCTTTTTGGGACACCCTGTAAATATCGGTATTGGTGACAGATGACATCCAAATGCAGAGTGAAAGCCATACAGAGAGCTCCTCTAGGAGCTTTGTTGCATGACTTTCAGCCTGCATTAAGCAGCCACCTGCTTAAAAGTATCTAAATTCTTCTCCACTAGAATTCCGGATTAGAGGGGTCTTACTGTATAGACCAATATTAGACGACTCCTGTTGGAGCCGCATGGACAGTGTGTGTTCTGTGTGCTTATGAAATGATGTGTATATGATTGTATAGTTACTGCCAAACTTTCTCTCGGATGACACCTGAGATAAAACCAGAGATAATATTGTTTTAGAACCCGAGTTCCCGGTGACCGCTTGCTACTTGATTGAACACCTTTGTGCTGCGATCTAGGTCAAACCACTGCCGGTGTAATGAGGAAAAGGTGACCCCGTAGTAGATCGACCGGGTGGGTCGATATAGTATATAGTACTATGACCCCCGGTCATTTTACCATAACGTATAGTGACTCCCTTGTCATAATATAATGACCCCCTTATAATATTGTGACCCACTTTTTTCATCGTAGTAGGTCGACCGAGAAGTCTATATATTTTATAGTACTATGATCCCCGGTCATTTTACTATAAAATATAGTGACTCCCTTTCCAAAATACATCCACCACGGGCGTCGATATAATATAAAGTACTATGACCCCTATGCCATTTTACTATAAAATATAGTGACTCCCTTTCCAAAATACATCCACCACGGGCGTCGATATAATATAAAGTACTATGACCCCCGTGCCATTTTACTAAAAAATTTGTGACGCCCTTGCCAAAATACATCCACCACGGGGGTCGATATATTATAAAGTACTATCACCCCCATGCCATTTTACTATAAACTATAGTGACTCCCTTGATAAAATACATCCACCAGGGGGTCGATATATATTATAAAGTACTATGACCCTGGCCATTTTACTATAAGATATAGTGTCTCCCTTGCCATAATATAATAAACCCATATTATGATATTTTGACCCACTCCGTTTATCATAAGGGTAACTTTTTCTCGTATTATAAAGTCTCTAAGCGCGGACCCAGTGGGAAGGGGTGGGTTGGTGGTCCGGACCCCATCGATTTTCTCTACCTGGGAAAAATATGTTTTAAAAAGTGGAACATAATGCATATTTTGCTCGTCATTTCATATAACCAGACCCCCTCCCGTGGGCACTAGATCGGTCGATCTACAACGGGGTCAGTTTGTTATATGAGGGGTCGGATTTTTATATGCAAGGGGGTCGTAGTACTACGACTCCCCCGGTCATAGTGCTATGACCGGGAGGTCATAGTACTATATAATAAATCGACCCCCGGTCGATCTACTACGGGGGTCACTTTTTCTCATTACACCGCCAGTAAAAACATTGACTCCAAAAATGATACATACACCCTTGTACAAAAGGTTTGTACAAGTTAATGTAAACTTACGCTCAGATGTTGTTTGATATTCTAAGTTCTTGCGTTTTGTCTAGTAAATTAAAAGAACACATGTTCTGAAAGAAATGTGTGATATAGAGCGGGGTTCTCAGTTTTCATATTAATTGTGACGTGAAAAAAGTAGACCCAATCATGGGATATCACACATTAATCTAGGATCCCAATTGAGATCTTGAAATTTTTGTGCAAAGAGCGTGTCTTCAAGCTGATGACATATGTATGGAATTTATATACGCTCTGTAGGAGCACATTTGTCTCGGAGCACATTTGTCTCACGAGGTGAGACCGATGTACTCGTAAATATTCATATTTGCGATAAATTGGAAATGAGCCAGATGTGTTCGACACACTAAAGGAAGGCCACTCGAAGCACAGTTGTCTCACATTCTATTATATCCTACTAAAAGTTTACTTTAAAGGAAAATTGCTTAGTACATTGTAACTGTCCGAAAAGGCGGATATAGAAATTAGCTGCCTGTCTGTCTCTCTGTCCGTCAATCTGTATACATTTACAACCTGAAATTATCTGCGATAACAGATCGTTATTAATTGTGACACGTTTCTTTCCCATGCTTAAAATTTTAAAAATGATTTAAGAAATATTCCAAACAATAACATGGTAGTATCAAGTAGCAAACGATGTATTTGATATGTATAAAATATAGGCTAATTAAAAGAGTACATTTGGAATGGTAAAGTATGTAACAATAGTTTATGCTTTTAATGTTGCGGTATGTGTTTGCCTTATTACGGACCTGTAAAAAGTAAGTTTACAGGTCCGTAAAACACATAAGTTTACCTCAACGTAGATCTAAGTCAATAACTGAGTTTTAAGTTTCTCGCCTTAAATTTCGAAAACTACTAATTTCGATAACTTTTGTTCCAGATTTCGATTCAAAACTATGACCTGGGGGTATACTATTTGCGTTGTTGGGTTTAACATCACACTGACATATCAATTTAATAATATGTCATATGGCGATTTATCCAGCTTTCCATGTTGGAGATAGACCCAAGGTACCCTTTCTAGCATATTTACCGACCTTCCACAAGCCAGCCGGATGGCTTCCTCGCTTGAAACTCGGCCACGGAGGCCCCTAAATGATCTAAGGAAGAAAATGAGTAGACCTTCCAACATGTATTTTGTTTCAATCAGAAATATATATATTAAAAAAACCAATATCGCCATTTTTTTCAAGAATTGCTGCTTTCAGATATTTTTAAAAACACTTTCATCGTGCATGAGTTCCTGAAAGAACCCGGGCAATGTCATAATTATGGAATATCAGGTCTCGAAGAATCGGACAAGACGCGACATTCCGACGAGACACCGAGCGATGCACAATATTTTAACACGACATCTTGCAATGTTGCAGTATCCCATACCGCGAGATTTCGCAGTACTTAGAATATCGTGCCTCACTTCATGTTTTGCCGGAATCTCGCTGTTCGTGTCTCTCGGTAAAAATGTCAAGTCACGGGATGCGAAGCAAGACGCAAGATTCTGGCGACATGCGAAGTGACTTACGATATTGTATTGTTCAATTATTGCCCAATTCTCGCATATCGCAGTAGATGTTCAAACCTCAAGACCTAATATTGGGCCTCGCTTTGTGTCATGAGAACCAAAGGTGCCCGACGCATGCTTGGACTCACCCATGGAACCCCCCCCCCTCCACCCCCCCCCCCCCAAAATGTGATCGAAGTATGTAAAACTAGCCTAAAACTATCTATTTGAACCTTAAACCACTCCGAAAAACAAGTAAAACACGACCCGGAAAAAAATCCTTTCGGGTCTATATATGTATTGAAAGGTACCTAACTACGTCAGATCAGCGGCGGAAAATACAACAGTCATGTTTTTCATAGTCTTACAGCAAAGCCAATTCAACACCGATTTCAATCATTTTGGTCTTGATCCATTCCAATTTCCATATAAATGTCTTTGCAAACAGAATAGACCCAAACCATGAGCTCCAGATAAGATGCGTAAGTTAAAACATTTTCAAGAATAACTCCTTCATTTCTCCACCAAACCCTATACTGTGACCACTCTTTAGAATCGTCTCGAAGAGACGATTCTAAAGAGTGGTCACAGTATAGGGTTTGGTGGAGAAATGGCAAATTTTGTATTTGCGTACATGTATGCACCCTTATCTGTAGCTCTGCAAATCAAACGGCCGTTGCTCTGTTTGCTTATGAATTATAATAGATCTGACTCTACAGTCTCTGTCGACATCAAAACATCCTGTGAACATATGCAATTGTAAACGTCCAGCTGAAATTTATTCATGATGTCATTATTTCTTACATGAATATTCAACGGAGAACGTTTAAAGTACTTCATTATTTTGCCGATCCTATGAAATAGTATTGACCTGTTAAGCCGAGTTAATCCTTTATACAGGTCTATAAAGAACATATGTGGGGAATATGGTAAAGCAATATTCCATAGTAATAAGTTATTAATATTTCCATTATCCATCACCAGGGGAGCGACCCAATTAGTACTGTTGAAATGAGATATATTACGAGCATACGAATTGTGAGCATTGTGTCTACGTATACAATGCTATAAGGCAGAATTCTCGATGAATGCTGATAATTATTAAGATCCAGATTAGATTATTGGTAAATAACCTAATTACGATAATTAATTCTTTATAAAACTTATGAATTATACGTACTTTTATAAGTTTGTTCTCATCTATGTTTGTTGAAATTATTTTAGTTCCTCTGTAAATGATAGTGGTTTTTTGGTAAGCATGGTCGTCATGATAGATTATGTTTATGGAATTTACCCTTTCCGTATTCTATATTTATTGCAAATTTCAATATCTGCTGAATATCCATGGACAAAATACAGTAAAACCTCTCTTAACCGGACGTTAAATTTAGTATAAATATCGGTCTTGGAGACAGGTGACAGCTTAATGCAGGGTGGAAGTCATGCAGAAAGCTCCTCTAGGAGCTTTCTGCATGACTTTCAGCCTGCATTAAGCAGTCACCTGCCTAAAATATCTAAATTCTTCTCTACTAGAATTCCGGTTAAGAGGGGTTTTACTGTAATTATAATGAAATAATAGCCATTTTAGAAAGTAAAAAAATAGATCTATCAAATTTCATTGGCAAACAGCGCAGCCACTGATCAGGCGGATCCTATAAGAGCCGTCTAATCTGGATCTTCTGTTCTTGCAAATGCGTGAAAATGCTATAGGTTAAACCACTTCCTTGAATAGTTTACATTATAAAAGAGAGTGATGTCATAATTTCTTACATGCATATTAAACAGGGAAAAGGTTAAAGTTATCAAAATGTTGCCAGCTTTAGAAACTGACGAAGTGGATAGACCGGGTGTCCCAACACTTTGGATACATTTGTTTTGCCTGATAAAGTGGATAGATCGGGTGTCCCAACTGTTTGGATACATTTGTTTTGCACTAAAAGGATTAAGTTGCTCAAAATAAACGTCAATATTTCAACGCTTTCCTACAACGTCAATATTTCAACGCTTTCCTACAACGTCAGTATTTCAACGTTTTCCTACACATAGATGCTTTCTGAGACCATTGCAAACGGAGTGGGCGTCGATCAGAGGGCTCCTGTAGGAACCGTCTAATCGGAGTCCGATTAGTTTGCTTAACCCATTCCCTCATATTGACGACTATTTATCACAATTGTTTCAAACAAACAAAATCTAAAAGTTTCCTTTTCTCTAGTTGATGGCCCTTTTCGATAGATATATTCAAAGTGGATGGATCTAAAAATAACCTACGAGGTAATGGGTTAAGGGATACTATAGGTCATATTCTGTAGTTTCTGCCAATTCCAATGTTTCTGTGTTCATGCGCAATTATAAAAAATACCTTCTAAATATTTATGATATCATGGGATATACGAGTATATATGGTAAAGGTTTAAACTGCATGATTGTGGTTGGTCGTAGAACAAACTTTATTGTATGTTTGTTTTGTCTTTGTGCGTCTCTTGTTGTTTTTATAGTTATGTACATTTGCTGTTTCCTTGTGTTGCTGTTCGGGCGACTGTTTGTTCTGTATGTGGTGTTTCCTGCATGACTCACTTTTGTACTTTGATTGTTTTGCTAGTGTTATATTTGATGACAAATACAATAGAATTAATAATCAGTGCTTAGATCTGTAAGAGTAAATTTATTTATTTTGAGGTGAAGTTAGAATATCATATCAATATCACGGAGTCCCGCTACACAGCATCTTCGTCATGACGGCGTAAGTCTATGATCCTATGCACATGGCCTCATTGAAGCAATCGTAGCAACGATCATGGTTAGCCTCCGTACACGGACAGCCGAAATTCGAACAGCACGCACAGTCTGTTTTTGTCGGGTCGTAGTAACAGCCACACCCGGTTGAGGTCCCGGTATAATATCGGTAGTCTTTGACGGACGAGCTTGTGGTCGCTATAGATACGGGAAACGTAATAAGCAGAACTACACTAAAACAATTGTTTTTATTCATTTCTGTGTCAAAAGTGTAATATGATTGACAAATACAGAAAAACACTTGATTATTCGGACACTAAAACACGTATCATTATCCAACCCAGCCTGATGGCAGCTTAATGTAGGATGATAGCCATGCACAAAGCTCCTCTGGGAGCTTTTTGTGTTGAGTTCCGCTCTGCATTAAGCAGCTACCTACATATACAGATGTTAAGATAAGGTGCGTATATTAACCCTTCGCTTGCTATTCACGTCAATATACGTACCTGTAAATAGTGAAGACCCAGATGAGACAGCTCCTGCAGGAGCCGTCTAATCAGGGTCTTCACTATTTACAAATTGATTGTGCAACCAATGCACTCCACAGCATTGATTGCACAGCGAAATACGTGTACACAGTGAAGATATATGTAATTATACAACATGACATGGGTAAAGAATGAGAAATGTATTTTAAAATTCAGCAAGGGAAGGGTTAACACATTTTGAAGAATCACTCCTTTACTCCTTCAAACCCTATATTGTGACCAATCTTTAGAACCGTCTCTTCGAGAGTGGTCACAGCATAGGGTTTGGTGGGGAAATGACGATTTTAGCATTTGAGTACGCACCTTTTATTTGTTGCTCTTATAGAGGGGTACTAAAAGTTCGATACAACGTCCCATCCTTGCCCTAACTGTTTCAATATATTGTCATTAGTTCCACTCTTACGTTTACGGTTAACGAACAAATGACTGAAATAAGCGGTATAGCCTTTATGTCTCTAAGCGCGACATGGCTCGCACTTGCAAACAGAGCAGATTCAGATTAATTGCCTAGTGACCCGGGGTCTCATCAGGATCCAAGCTGATTGACACTCGGTCAATAGTTTCTCAAACGCTTGGTTGAATTTTTGGTAGTCAAAATTGCACTAGATCCAAATTTGAGCGGACATCAGATGTGTGCCGACAAAATCCAAACACATGACCAGTGACCGATACCATCTATTATTACCAGTCAGAGTAAAAAATCCTTGGAATTTGATTGGCCAATTTGCCAAAAACTGCCGGGGTGTACAGTACCGTATTCAGCGGCTTCCACGGAGAATACAGAATAATTCAAATTTGACGCGTGACTTCATTCGTTTTGTTTTTATTTTTAGCGTCGATTCGAAATTTCATATCGTCCTTACTCCAATAATTCTGGATGGATTACGACCAAATAATCGATAATAAACGTAAAAAACTGTACCTCATACGTTCCTCAATTTAACACTATCAACTTATCAGTACAACGTGTTACCGTTAATGTTTACAAGTGAAGTTTCAATTCCTCTTTCGAAATTGCTCTGAGACGGCGTCATATTTGCTCTGTGGTGACGTCATGTTTTCTTTGTCATGTCGTCATACAATTAGAGATCTAATGTCAGCAAAATAAGAGTTGTTCGTTTCTTAATTAGGTAAATTGGATCTCTGACTGGTAATAAATTCGTTACACGGTAATTTGGCAGGATGTACGGGCTGGTATGACCGGGTTAGACCACGTATTTCCTTCGGCTAACGCCTCGGGAAATACGGGATCTAACCCGGTCATACCAGCCCGTACACCCTGCCAAATAACCGTGTAACTAATATTATTACCAGTCAGAGTAAATCCTTGGAATTTGATTGGTCAGTGTGCCAAAAACGGCCGGGGTGTACAGAACCGTATTCGGCGGCTTCCACGGAGAATACAAAATTCGTTTTGTTTTAGTTTTTAGCGTCGATTCGAAATTTCATATCGTCCTTACGCCATTAATTCTGGACGGATTTCGACCAAATAATCGATAATAAACATAAAAAACTGTTCCTCATACGTTCCTGAATTTGACACTATCAACTTCTCAGTACAACGTGTAACCGTTTAAACTCAAATGTGTAATTAAGTGAAGTCTGAATTCCTCTTTCGAAATTGCTCTTAGACGACGTCATATTTGCTCTGTGATGACGTCATGTTTTCTTTGTCATCATATAATTAGAGATCTAATGTCAGCAAAAATAAGAGTTGTTTGTTTCTTAATTAGGTAAATCGGATCTCTGACTGGTAATAAATTCGCTACACGGTAATTTGGCAGGGGGTACGGGCTGGTATTACCGGGTTAGAACACGTATTTCCTTCGGCTAACGCCTCAGGAAATACGGGATCTAACCCGGTCATACCAGCCCGTACACCCTGCCAAATAACCGTGTAACTAATATTAGCCATTTATTCCATAAAACACATTTCTACGTCTGTGCAAACAGAGTAGACCCAGATCAGACGGCTCCTGTAGGAGCCATCTGATCTGGATCTGCTGTTTCCTTATGATATAATATAGATATGATTAGATTTTACAAAACTTCATGTGTCCATGTGCTGTTTAAACAGTTAATCTAATTAATATTCATGATGTCCTAATGTTTTACATGACTATTCTTTGAGTAAAGGGTTAATAGTATTGCTGTCGATAAAAGCATATGAGACACAACCTCAAACACTGTATAAACCCAGGTTCCATGCTTATAAAACTTTTAGTTGAGTCTGAGTTCGTTCTCAAGTTTTTGATTGGTCAGATTTGAGCCTTTGGCTCAAATCTGACCAATCAAAAGCTTGAGAACTCAAATCTGACCAATCAAAAGCTTGAGAACGAAACTCAGACTCAACTAAAAGCTTTATAAGCATGGACCCAGATGAGCCGCTGCGAGAAATGAGTTTCTTGGTATCCAAAAGCAATGTAGAGTAACTAAGACCAAGATCAGAAGGCTCCGGGAGGAGCCCCATCATGGAGATCTGGGCTGGTTGTCATTCATTTAGCCAGTTTATCCCTTTCATGCTGAATGGACTGTACCATTAAACAATGATGAACCATTCCAATATGAACAGAAAGCATTCAAAGGGCTAACCATTTCCCTGTTTGATATTTATGTATGAAATAATGATGTTATGAATATGTATTAGCTGAATTTCTTAACCCATTCCCTCATATTGACACCTTTTGACGCCACTGTAAAAGTCACTTTTTGAAACCATTGTGATAAATACAGCATTTGTTCCTATGGAGCAAATGCTCTATTTATCACAATGGTTTCAAAACTACACAATTCTAAAAATTTCGTTTTTGCTAGTAAAAATGCTCCTTTTCGGTAGATTTATTCAAAGAGGTTGGATCTAAAATAGCCTATGATGTAATGGGATAATGGTGTATGTGTACAGGGTATGTTGGTGTTGGTAGAAACCAGAGTCGGAACTATTATAATTGCATAAGCAAACAGAGCAGACCCTGATCAGACGGCTCCTATAGGAGCCGTCTGATCTGGGTCTTCTCTGATTGCAAATGTGTGAAAAGACGTTTATATGAGGGAAAGAGTCAACTGATAAAATACTTACCCGCCAAAGTACTCGAGGGCATCCCAGTTGTCTTTCGAAACGGGGTCCAGTCGGTGTTGCTCTGGGCCGGTTCACAGAAGCCGGTATGGTCTTCTGTGTCTGTTTCACCTGACATATGGCATTTCTCGTTGATAAAACAAGTATTTGGCTGAAACATAAACAATAAGACAATTTCAGCTTTTCGCGATCCGTATTGCTAGGTATACACTCTTCCAACACCATGAGCGAATTCGTGTTAAACCTTACAAAAAGTTTGGATCCAGTTTAGACGACGAAATACGCAGTTTGAGAAACCGTTGTTGATTTTTTATAACTCTTTCACTGACAATTGCGAATCTGTGATTACCTATACAAACAGTTTGGATTCAGATGAGACGGCAAGTAACTCGGCATCTCATCAGGATCCTGGTTGCGTGGTGCTATTATTATGGATTGGGGAAAAAACTAGAAATGTGTCCATAGGACACTGATACCCCTACTTCAGAAATTTTGTCACAGAAAGTAAGGGTCATAATCCTGTATGCAACGACTGAAGCGATGTACATTGCTATCGAACATGACCAAGATATAACGGCCACAAACATGTGTATAATGTTTGATGAGGATTGGACAAATACTTTCAAAGAAAGAGGCCGGACAAGATATTGTTAAAGTCATTTTTACAAATAAAGGGCCGCAACTCCTAAACGACTGAAGCGATTTACATAGTTATCAAACTTGATTAAGATATAATGGCCACAAACATGTGTGTAAAGTTTGGTGAGGTTTGGACAAATTATTTCCAAGAAAGAGTGCAGACAAGATATTTTAAAGTCATTTTTGCCAATAAAGGACCGCAACTCCTAAACGACTCAAGCGATTTACATGGTTATCATATCTGACCAAGATATAATGGCCACACATATGTGTGCAAAGTATGGTGTGGATTGGACAAATACTTTCCAAGAAAGAGAGCGGACAAATTCTAGACGTGCGTACGGACAAACGGACGTACGTACGGACAAGGGCAACCCTATATGCCACCACTATGTGGGGCATAAAAAAGAAGACATTTAAAAAATAAAGAATTAAATAGACGACAAATTTGGGCAGCAAAGGAGTTTAAGTAGTTTGGAAGACAAAAGCTGCTGAGTTTAATACTATATACTATAAACCCTTTACTCCATAAACATTCGCCTTTCTACGCTTTTGCAAACATAATAGAACAAGATCAGACGGCTCCTACAGGAGCTGTCTGATCAGGGTCTGCTATGTATGCTTATGGTAGTATGTAGATATGATTCTACAGTTTCTGCCATGGCCAAACATTCCTGTGTTCATGTACCATAATAAAAATGAATTTCATTATAATTCATTACGTCATTATTTTTACACGAATATACATGGAGTAAACGGCTGAATGACTTGGGAGCTATCGACAGTTAGCCCTTTCCCTGTTGTATATTATAAGAAATAATGACGTCATGTATATTAATAAGATCATTTTTATAATGGTATATGAACACAGGACATAAGCAAACAGAGCAGACCCTGATCAGACAACTCCTCTAGGAGCCGTCTGATCTGGGTCTACTCTGTTTGCAAATACGTGAAAACACGTTTATATGAGGGAAAGGGTTAACGAGCTTTGCAACTTTAAGCCATTCCCTATATAATCACATTTTCCCGCATTTGCAAACAGATTAGATCCAAAACACTCAACTCCTGCAGGAGCTGTCTGGTTTGAGTCTGCTCTGTTATTTGCCCTTGTGTTAGTATTTTTTCCGGTTGCAGTTTGGTTTTAGCTCCGAAATAGGTCGATTCGATTTTGTTTAACAACAGAAAATTATACGATTTATTTTCAATGTCATGTTTCGATGTAAGTTAAAACTGACAAGCTTCATAAAAATAACGGAACAAAACCAACACAATGCTTTATAATTTTATTAAAATCTAAAATTTTAGTGCAGAACAATTTAGACCCTTTATGCAGGTGTCTGCTTAATGCAGGTTGAAAGGCATGCAGAAAGCTCCTGTATGACTTTGATCCTGCATTAAGCTGCAACCTGTCTTAAAGATAGATAATGATACGTATTTGAGTGATCGAACAATCGATATTTTGACTATATGTGTTTTTTGTAGAGACTATTATTTAAAACACACTTAATCTTAACCCTTTACTCCATGAATATCCATGTTAGAAACAATGACATTCATGAATATTGATTAGATCGTTGTTTATAAAATAACTCACGGACACAGCAATTTTGGGTCACGGCAGAAACTATAGAATCATAACTATACTATAGCATAGGCAAACAAAGCAGATTCTGGTCAGACGGCTGCTACAGGAGCCGCCTGATCTGGGTCTGCTCTGTTTGCAAATGCGTAAACGGTGTATTTATGGAGTAAAGAGTTAAGTGTGTTGGTCGCTAGACAGGTTATGCCTATTATATTAACCTTTATTCTGCTTAACCCTTTCGGCGCCAAATTTCTAATTGTCGTCTGCAATCCAAGTTTGTTAACCCTTTCCCTGTTCTGTATTTATTCCTAATATCAATACCTACTGAATATTCATTATTAAAATAATTATAAAGAAATATGGAAGGTGGAACATTGTAGACATTTTAGAAAGCAAAGAAACAGATCTATCAAATTATGTTAGCAAACAGAGCAGACCCTGATCAGACGGCTCCTCTAGGAGCCGTCTGATCTGGGTCTACTATGTTTGCAAATGCGTGAAAACACGTTTATATGAGGGAATGGGTTAATTCGTTCAGTAAAATAAAGAAATGAGATAGATAGATACAAGTTTCAAAGGAATAAAGCACAGATATAGAAATAGAGACTGAGACAAAAAGTGAGGTCCCTGATCAGACGCCGCCTTGAAAAGGCGGCGTCTGATCTGGGACTGCACTATTTGTCGTGGTGCATTAATGCGACATCGACGGTGAAAGGGTTAAGAAAGATATCAACTCAAATTCTAGTATGCTACTTTCGATTAGTTGAAACCTTTGTGAGGATATGAACCGTGTCTCAAACAGATTGGATCTGGATGAAACACAGAGTTACTCGGTGTCTCATCTGGAGCCAAACTGATAACAAAAGTTAGGTAAGGGTTTAAGAATCTAGTATTCCCTCTTATTGGTGCCTGTTGACACCTCTGTAAAAGTCACTTTTTGAAACCATTGTGATAAATAGAGCATTTGCTCCATAGGAGCAAATGCTCTATTTGTCACAATGGTTTAAAAGCTATACAATTCTTAAATTTCTAAAACCTCTCACTCTCACCTTTGGCGGTATGTTTAGCAACTCTTTCCATATGTATTACATACAACAAATAGACTGTATTACCTTTATCGCAAAAGGTTGAGATTCACTGCATGCGAGACACTTTGAGTTGTACACCGTGTAGTTATATTGGTTGCCCACCGTGGCCCCGCCATTGCGACTGAGAGATACCATATATGTGTGTATGTCTTTCTCTGTACCTATATAGAATACCGAAAGAAAGTAGACAATTTCGAACCAAATACATGTAAGTGCAAGCTTTTTAAAAATATAATTAGAAGTATGTTCTTTGTTATTGTCATAATTACAATTATTATTATTATTATTATTATTTTCTTATTGTAATTATTATTATTATTATTATTATTATTATTATTATTATAATTATTATCATCATTTCTATTATAATCAAAATAATCAAAATTTATCATTATTATTAATGTTGTCTTTCGTGTTGTTTATGTTGTTGATGGTGTTGTTTATCTTGTTGATGGTGTTTTAACAAACAGGGATTAAACTGTACGTACCCTTAGGTGGAGGATTTATGTTGCATGTTACAAATTTGGTAGAATGGAAGTCGACTGAGTTTGTATCTGTCTGTAGTATGTACTGTTTGCCATTGTAGCTCTGCAGATGAAGACAAAACGATACTTATTTGTATGACAATAAACATTCTACAACCTATACTCAATGACAAAGATTAACTAGAGGTCCAGATAAGATTCCTAAACTTAAGCAGTTTTAATAATATCTCCTTTATTTCTCCACCAAACCCTATACTGTGACCACTCTGTAGAATCGTCTCTTCGAGACGATTCTAAAGAGTGGTCACAGTATAGGGTTTGGTGGAGAAATGACGATTTTAGTATTGTGGTAAACATCTTTATGTGGAGCTCTGATTAACGCTTAATCCCATGAATATTCATGTAAGAAATAATGGTATCTTGAATATTAATAAGATACTGTTTTATAATGGCATATGAAAACAGGAATGCAAAACCATTGCGAAAACTGAAGAATCATGTGTATATTATTGCAGTAGTAAACAGAGAAGACCCTGTTAAGACGGTTCCTTCAGGAGCCGTTTGACGTTGGTATATTCTGATTACATATGTGTTAAAAGGCATGTATATGAAGTAACGGGTTGAAATATGGTTTGAGGAACACGTTTCGAATAAATGCTAACCAATTTCGAAAATCTAATCAAGATAAATGTACATTTTAGCTTCTACGTGGTCTGGGTCTGGAGTAGAAAGACTTATACAGTAAAACCTCTCTATAACGGCCACTAAATTACATCAAGTATTTTGTGTTACAGGCAGGTGGCTGCTTAAAGCAAGGTGAAAGTAAAACAGAACGCTCCTAAATACCAACTAATTAACACAATTTAGGGGCCGTTATAGAGAGGCTTTACTGTATAGTATAACTCTTTCGCAGTCAAATCTTGTTGTCTGCAACATTTGTAGTCTGCTACAGTTTTCATTTTTTTAATTTTCTTCATTTTCGCTCAAAAAACATGGTCATAGTAACAAACAGTTTGGATTCTGATGAGACGCCGAGTTACTCGGCGTCTCATCTGGATCCAAACTGTTTGCATAGGTCATCACAGATGCGACATTGGCAGCGAAGAGTTTAAAGTATTAACGCTCGATTCGGTTAATATTCGTAATGGATCAGAAAATATATTGCATGAATATACATTAGGTATATAAGCATCCCATCGTATGAGAGTACTATCAACTTTGACTATTGCGATCAATTACGACTATCAACACAGAGTTACAGATAAAGGTGCGTTGGCGTACTCAAATACTAAAATCGTCATTTCTCCACAAAACCCTATGGTGTGACCACTCTTTAGAATCGTCTTGAAGAGACGATTCTAAAGAGTGGTCACAACATAGGGTTTGGTGACGATATAAAGAAGTTATTCTTGAAAATATTTTGATTTACGCGCCTATCTGGGCCTCTGTTTGACAGACAGCATCTGTAAAGGCAATTACTCATTCATTCAATACGAGTATACTCTCTTTGGGCCTTTGCAAAATATATACACAGGAGCCATCTAATCTGGCTGGGTCTACTCTGTTTGCTTATGGAATTATACAGATCTGATTCTACAGTATGCTTCAAGCCAAATCATTCTGTGATAATATACAACTATAAAAGATAAGCTAATTAATATTCATAAAATCATTATTACTGACATGAATATTCATGGATTCAGGGGTTACTAAAATGTAAAAGTATTCTATGAAAATAAACAAATTACAGTAAAATCCGGATAACTCGAACTCTGAAACAAGTACTATCACTGGTAATTAAGACAGGTGGCAGTTTAATGCAGGGTGAAAGTCATACAGAAAGCTCCTTTAGGAACTTTATGCACGACTTTCAACCTGCATTAAACAGCCGCCTGACTTAAAGTTATATATTCTTCTTTACTAATAATTCGAGTTAATGAAGTTTAACTGTACTTATATTCCGTAGGAAGGATTTGTTTGAAATGAACAAATGAACAATAGCATTACCCCCATTTCTTCTGAAATACACTTCATGTTCGACCCGTACATGTTTTCTCCAATAACAACTGGCTTAAAACAGTCTTCAGTCTGCATGTCACAGTACCTGCCTCTGTAGTAATGAAAATTCGGTAAGATTAAAAATGTGACCACAAATACAGTGCAACCACACTAACTCGAAGTTTAACCCTTTCCCTCATATAAAAGTGTTTTCACGCATCAGTAAACAGAGTAGATCCAGATCAGACGGCTCCTATAGGAGCCGTCTGATCAGGGTCTACTCTGTTGGCTAATGGCATTTGATAGATCTGTTTCTATATCTTCTACAATGATTACAATGTTCCACCTTCCATACTTCATTATTACAAATATGTCCATGAATATTCAGTAGGTAATGAAATGTGTAATAAACATAGAACAGGGAAAGGGTTAAGCAGAGAAGAGTATATAACTTATAGGCAGACGGTTACTTAATGCAGGAGCAAAGTCAAACAGAAAGCTCCCGTGAAAATTATGTGAGTGTTTGAATTAGCGAAGCGTTACTGAAGCTGGTGGTTATTAACAATTTCCTTCATACAAACGTGTTTTCACGCATTTGCAAAAAGAGTAGACTCAGATCAGACGGCTTCTATAGGATCTGCTCTGTTTGCTAATGGATTTTGAAAGATCTGTTTCTTTACTTTCAAAAATGGCTATACTTTTCCACCTACCATAATTCGTTATAACTATTCTGTCCATGAATATTCAGTAGGTATCAAGCTTTGGAATAAACACAGAACAGGGAACGGGTAAACCCTTTATTCATGTAAACCCTTTATTAATCATTAAGGGTTCTTGTTCAGTAATCTCCCTTAAGTACTATCTCACAGACTCTCGAAAGCTGCAGGTCCTACTCTGACGTCATCGTTGATCTCTTTGCACGAAATAGTAGATTTACCTTTAACCCTATCCTCCATGAATACGCCTTTCTACGCCTTTGTAAAACTCACCTGTTGAAACCATTGTGATAAATAGAGCATTTGCTCCTTTAGGAGCAAATGCTCTATTTATCACAATGGTTTCAAACTACAAAATTCTAAAAAATTCCTTTTCTCTAGTTAATGCTCCTTTTCGGTAGATTTATTCAAAGTGGTTGGATCTAAAATAGCCTATGAAGGAATAGGTTAAATATCCCGTATACGAATTATCAAATGTCTATGACATCCTTTGACTATAATTGTATTGAATTATTTAATATTTATCGGAGATCCCTATCTGGTTACAGAAGTTTCGGAAGGCGTGGTCTTCAGCCTAGCCTTCAGTACCAGTCGCAGGTGACGATGGTCGCCAGTATGTTGTTTTTGGGCGTGTTTCTTTTTTCAATTTTCTTTTTTCATTTGTCGGAAGCCCTTTCAACACTGAATTTTCAGAGTGAAATAGCCCATCAGTGTTTTACTTATACATGTATTGTCCATTCAGTATGAAAAGATTTAATTTGTTAGAAGATTTTGAATGACAAACAGAGAAGATCCTGATCAGGGGGCTAGGCATTTTGCAAATGACGGTGCATGCATCTTCCGCATTCAATGGGTGACATAACATTGCTGCATGTTATTTAACCGAATTTTAACCCATTTGCGCCCAGTGGATTCGTCCATGTTTATGTATTGGATTAGTCCATGTTTGATCTAAGGGATGCCTGACCTAAATGTTCAATTTCGTTTTGTTTTATATTGAAATTCCTATCAGCAAACAGTGTAGACTGATCAGGCGCCGCACAAATGGGTTAACCACGTTAGGTGTTGATTGCCATGATATATCATTTAATACATTAATATATTCAATGCTTCAAAGTGTTTGGTAGGTACGTTTACCTCTTTTAATTCCTCCATAGGCTATTTTTAGACCAAACCGCTTTTAATGAATCTACCAAAAAGGAGCATTTACTAGAGAAAAGGAAAATGTAAGAATTGTGGAGCAAATGCTCTATTTTCCACAATGGTTTCAAAAGGTGACTTTTACAGAGGAGTAGAAAGGCGTATTTACGGAGGAAAGGGCTAATATGATAAAAACAATAGATGGTATTAGCAAGCTGAAAGAAATAAGAGTAGCGATTATAACGGTAATATTGCAGACTTTATCGATTGTAAGGATTTTATTAGTCCGTACATACTTCTAATATTCAATAAAATACATTGACTCTGGGTATATCCTGATAGCTGGTGTAATGGTGACATTGTACGGATATTTAAGAAAGGAGACAGTGGAGACCCGGGTAACTACAGAGGGATTACACTTGTTACATGTAATATATTAGCTCTTTGGTCGTCAGAAATAGATTAAACGGTTGATGTGAGTCTGAAAATATTTTTTTGAAAATCACTTTGTCTTTAGAAACGTACAGTTGATTGTATTTTTATTTTACATTCTATTATTCAGAAAGTGATACAAATAAATCTAAATTATAGTGTGCTCTCGTTAGTTATGATAAAAAAAACATTCGATACAATTAATAGGAACGCACTGTGGGTGAAACTTTTTAGTTCTGGGTCCATGCTTATAACGTTTTTTAGTTGAGTCTGAGTTTGTTCTCAAGCTTTAGCTTTTGGCTCAAATCTGACCAATCAAAACTTGAGAACGAACTCAGACTCAACTAAAACGTTTTATAAGCATGGATATTGGTGTAAGCAGCAAATTGATAGCGATACTTAAGTATATGTATAAAATTGTTAAATTATGTGTTACATCGTATCCTAGTTTTTCGATGTAACGCTTAAATTGAAGAGAGGGGAACCACTTTCGCCAACATTATGAGTCCTTTTTATAAATGATGTAAGCAATAACCTAGACTTCAACAGTCTTACTGAAAATGGTCTGAATTATTTGTCTATGTATATGCTTTTGTTTGCGGATGATATTGCCTTATTTACGACTGATCAAGTTAGTTTACAAACAAAGCTTGATTGTACTCATAGATTTTCAGCAAAACGGGTATTGAAAATTAATACAAATAAAACAAAAAATTGCATTTTTCATGGTTCATAGAAGGTGAAAAATAGAAATGGTTGACTCATTTAATTACTTAGGTATAAAGTTTCACTACACTGGTAATATGAAAGAAGCTCTTTTTATATACCGCTGGTTGTTATCAATGTTTGACAGAGTTCAGTTCAAAACAAAATCATCCATGTTTGATTCATTTGTATTACCTATACTTTTATATGGGTCGGAAGTCTTGGGAGTTTACGAAATAAAAGAGATAGATAAACTGCATTTAAAATTTTGTTAACGTATATTAGGAGTAAGACAACAAACTCCAAATGTAGCTGTTTATGGGGAATTAGGAAGCCTTCCGCTTATAGAATTGGCAAAGGTTATATTTTCAAAAACCAAACGTTACTATATTTTTTTTAATTTTTAGCGAAAAAGTCAATGACATGAACTCGGGAGTCATGGACAATGCATGTAAAAGCCATTCTAGTTCGACTTGGTTTCGGAACAATATGAATGTTATGCCACCATCTCCATTAGATTTTAAATATCGGATCCACGATCAAACATGGAACATGTTACTAAGTAATACATCTAATCTCGAGTATTACAACAAATATAAAACATCTTATTGTTTTGAGAACTACTTAACCTATGTAAAAGATGATGGTTTACGTAAGTCATTGACATCTTTTAGATTAACCTGGAATTTAGTCTGGAAGATTTACTGGTGTCACGAGACATGAACGCATATGCAAATTTTGTACTAGTAATGTAGGTGAATCAGAATATAATTTTTACTTTACTGCCCAACATATTCCGTCCTTCGTTCTTCTACCTTAGGAAGTTATTATACACCATGGCCGTCAATTAACAAATTTTATAGAATTATGTCAATAGCCAAATTTGTTTAATGAAGCATTTAAAGTACAAAAACTCCCTTGGCACGCTAACTGTCCCATAAATCTTGAACGTAAGCATAATTAACACGTAAATATATGTGTGTGATATTTTGTCATTTCTGTGTTTGAATTGTAAATATTGAAATGTATGTAACTGTATGTCTTTGCCATATTTGTTTGTAAATGGACAAAGGTATGTTTGAATGCTGACAACCAGTAATAAAATAAGTTACGTCAGTAGACTGTATTGTCTCCTTTAATCTCCTTTCCAAATACATGTAGTCTTTTATATGAATAGAATTGTGCTCAGCGGCACAACGATCACTCATTTGAAGACATCAATAGTCTTAGGGTCTGATCTGTGAGGGTTTCTATTGCAACATTTAGTATTATTTGGTGAGATAGGTGGAGGAGTTTACAACAATTAAACACAAAAGTTATATGAAATACTGCCCTAATTACCCGAAGTATTCAGACAGGCAACCTTAGGCAAACTGTGCAGACCAATATATACGGCTCCTGACAGGGTTCACATCATTTTCTACTATAGTGAACCCTCATTACAACAGAGGTGTTTGTTTCCATACATTGTGCTGGTATAACGAGGTTGCCGTTATAACGAGTTTAAATATGAAAGGAACCATATGGCAAGTTTTAAACTAGTACCAACAGGTGATCGCTTAATGCAGAACACAAGAAGTGCAAAAAGCTCCATTAGGGAGCTTTTTGCACTTCTTGTGTTCTGCATTAAGCGATCATCTGTGTAATGGGCATTGCACCTATTTATTCAGTGGTTGTTTCAAAGAATTAACTGTAATTTTGTTTCAATGCATACTGCCAGTATAACGAGGGTGCCGTTGCAACGAATGCCGGTATAATGAGGGTTCGCTGTATATCGGTATTATTTACATCATGACTATTTATGTAAGAAATAATGAGACCATTAATATTATGGACACAGGATGTTTTAGCCTGGGCACAAACTGTAGAATCATATCTATATAATAGCATACGCAAACAGAGCAGACCCTGTTCAGACGGCTCCTATAGGAGCCGTCTGATCTGGGTCTACTCTATTTGTAAGGCGTAAAAAGGTGTATGTATGAAGTATATAAGGTTCAAGTTATCAAGATGGTTTCAACTTGAATTATTCCACTTGACAAGACAATAGAATAGGGGAGATTGTGTGCCCTGTTTCTATCATGGCCAACAATCACTGTGTTCATATGCTATACACGTCATCATCTACAAATAATTAATAATCATGATTTAATTACTTCATACAAGAATAGTCATTGGGTAAAAGATTAAATATGTAGTAATAAAAGTTACTTGAATATTCAAATATGATTTCAAGAATGAAATGTCAGACAACAACACACATTATATCAGTTTACGATAAGTTCTTCATACATATTCGAGGAAGAAATAATGACATCATGAATAATAATTTACAGAAATTTTATAATGGTATATAAACAATGAAAAATTTGACCATGATACAAACTGTAGTAGAATCGGGTTATATATTATTTCATAAGCAAGCAAAGTAAACCCTGACCATATGGCTCTCACAGGACCCGTTTGGTGTGATATAGCGGTTGGATTATAACGACGCCATAACTTGGGTTATGATCTTTATTTCTCAACCATAAAAATATGAGAGAAACTTGCAGCATTCTCTCCGACTTCTAAACCCAGACTCAAGCCAGTTCCTCCTTTAGCTAGAATTTAGCTCTCTATTTATACAGTTAGTGAACCAGGACATGTTAACCAAATTGTATAATCGACCTTTAGCTTATATCAGTGGATACACTTTAAACGGTCATTTCCTCTCCAAAGGCCTTGTACCCTTAACCTGCTGTCAATCTCCATATTTACATGACAATACTACACTGGTCTGGGTTTAGTCTGTTTGCAAAGGCGTTAAAGGCGGATAGTTAGAGTAAAGGGTTTACAAAGTTAGAATATACAGTAAAACCCCTCTAAACTGGAATTCTAATGGGGAAGAATTCAGATACTTTTAGGCAGGTGGCTGCTTAATGCAGGGTGAAATGCATACAGAAAGCTCCTCTATGGCTTTCACCCTGCATTAAGCTGCTTACCTGTCTCTAAGATCGATATTTATACTATATTCAACGTCCGTTATAGAGCGATTTTACTGTATCAAACATTTTGTTATCGTGTGCATTGTAATATTGGACATGGCTTGCATACATTTGTACACCTACCCAGATATTGCAGAAATCTTCGGTGCTTCGCTGGATTTCACCGAACAGTCAGATGATTCGTAGCCACTGTCACATATACATTTACCATTGACGCATTTTCCGTTCAGTGAACATGCACGAGGACAATCTATCTTTATTGACCCTTGTGGAATTGAGCTGGGATTGACCAAAGCTTTGTGTACGCACCCTTCCATCAGGGTATTCACTGCAGAGAGAGCCATGTCTGGGTTGTCTGTAAGCTGAATAGTTACAATATTTATTTTCACTACATGGAAGAACCATTCTTCCTTTAATGGTTTACCTCATAGAGTAGAGCCAGACCAAATGGCTCCTATAGGAGCCTGCTCTGTTTGCCGTGTCTGCCATGGTAACAAACCATCCCCTAATTCAAAATGCCATCATAAAAAATCAACTTATTGATATCTATACGATCATGAATTCTTAAATAAATATTCAGTTTTCTTTGAATAAAGACATGCCATGTCTTCATCACTAAACAGTACTGTGTTCTTTTGAAACAGAAATGCCCGACGAGTGTTTCGAGGAACACGCGGGACACCTGTAAGCTTAGACAGACACACAGTTATGCAGATTACGGAGAAGTAATCCTTAATTTTTCACTCCATGAACATTCATATCAAAAATAATAATTGCATGATCTTGTATAACCTAAAATTTTATAATGGCATTTTATATAACCCATTTGCATCTACGATTCCATATATGGGACGTAGGCAAACAGTGTAGACTCTGATCAGATGCCGCATAATGCGGCGTCTGATCAGAGTATACACTGTTTGCTCATAGGAATTTCAATATAAAACAAAACGAAACTGAAAATTTAGGCCAGGCACCCCTTAGACAAAAAATGAACTAATCCAATATATAAGCACGGAAGACTCCACTGGTAGCAAATAGGCTAACTCGGGACATTATGCCATGACACAAACTGCAGTTACAGATCTATAATATTTCATAATCAAACAGGGTAAAGTTAAATAACCCCAAGCTATTGACACCAAAAAGCATTTATAATAAAAAGTACATGTACTTCAATAAAGTACTTATACGGAAATCACGACACATGATTAACAGAATTCTCAAAAGTTCATAAGCAGGTTTATAATAAATACTTTAAGCCTTTCCCTCAAAGAAACGCCTTTTGATGCTTTTGCAAATAGAGCAGACCAAGATCAGACAGCTCATGGCGAACAGTATCTCACGACAAATAATCACACTTGGCGAAACTTCAAGATCCAAGCAGTTTGTCACTCGAACAACAATTTCTCAATGGCAGCAATGAAACAGAAGTAAATGTAGCAGCAAATCGAAATTTGAGTGGACATTATTGTTGCAGCATGGTAAGAGGTAACATTTAATCCCTTCTGTGTGGGAAACAAGTCACTGATGCCAATAGCAAACAGTGTATACCCAGATGAGGGGGGGGGTTCAATAGGAGCCCTCTCATCAGGGCCTGCAATGTTTGTTATGTTACATGCACGTTCCTTTTAAACATCCGTGAATATACCCCGCAAGCTTGACCTGCTTGAATTTTATAATGCAGTAAAACCCCTCTAATGCGACCACTTCATGAATAAACATAGTTGTCGTTATAAGCAGGTGGTCGCTTAATGCAGGACGAACTTTATGCAGAAAACTCAGGAGCTTTCTGCATAACTTTCATCCTGCATTAAGTTACCACCTGCCTTTGCCACTGTGAATTATGCCCCTTTTTGCTGGTCGCCTTAGAGAGGTTTTACTGAAATTCTAGTTTTGAAAGGGTTAACCCTTTCCTTCGTGCAAATGCTTTTAACGCCTTTGTAAACAGAGTAGATCCAGATCGGGTGGCCCCTGTTTGAGTCGGCTGATCAGGGCCCACTCCGTTTGCTTATGAATTATTAAAGATCTAACTCTACAATGTCTACCAGTGCCAAAACTCCCTTTGTACATATGCCATTAGAAAAAAAATCTAAAAAATATTCATGATGTCAGTATTTTTTTTCAGGAATATTAAACAGGGAAAGGGTTCAGAGACATGTCATAACGCCTAAGTTCGTACCGCCATATCGTTGATACATAGGTCAAAGATGTCCTTGTATTCCAAGTTCATAGTGGTGCTCGTGCAGACAAATAGTGACGGGTCTTTATTTAATGCAGCCGCACACGTCTGTTTTGCTCTGTCCGTGGTAGCTTTCGGGATCGGTGTTGCTGTGATTATCGATGGCATGGCTGGTGAAGAAATAACAGAGGAATTAAAAATATTAAAAAGTCCAGCTAATATCCGATCTTTCAGTGAAGACGAACTGGGAATATTTTAGCCAGGAGAGAAACGTTTGTTTTAAATAACATCATAAAATCATAATATTTGTTATGTTCAATCATTATTATGAAGATTGTCGATTTGAACTTATATCGTTATATCGAAACATGCCACTGTGATACAAATTAAATCGTTTTCGTCGATACTTATAATGTTTTGTTGTACAAAACAAGTAACATCGAACTAGTGATCCCGAATGACCAGAAAATATAACAACACTGAGAATGTACATGTAAATGGCGACTTTTTACGGCCGCCACACAAGAACTTACGAGATGATATCAACACGGTGTACAATCTCCACCCAATACTAGTAACACTCGATATAACACGGATGATCTCAACAAGGTGTACAATCTCCACCCAATACTAGCAACACTCGATATAACACGGATGATCTCAACAAGGTGTACAATCTCCACCCAATACTAGTGACACTCGATATAACACGGATGATTTCAATAAGGTGTAAAATCTCCACTCAATACTACCAACACTCGATATAACACGGATGATTTCAATAAGGTGTACAATCTCCACCCAATACTAGTAACACTCGATATAACACATGTTATATCACCAAGCCTAACAATCTCCACCCAATACTTGTAACACTCGATATAACACATGTTATATCACCAAGCCTAACACTCTCCACCCAATACTAGTAACACTCGATATAACACATGTTATATCACCAAGCCTAACAATCTCCACCCAATACTAGTAACACTCGATATAACACATGTTATATCACCAAGCCTAACAATCTCCACCCTATACTAGTAAAACTCGATATAACACATGTTATATCACCAAGCCTAACACTCTCCACCCAATACTAGTAACACTCGATATAATACATGTTATATCACCAAGCCTAACACTCTCCACCCAATACTAGTAACACTCGATATAATACATGTTATATCACCAAGCCTAACACTCTCCACCCTATACTTGTAACACTCGATATAACACATGTTATATCACCAAGCCTAACAATCTCCACCCTATACTAGTAACACTCGATATAACACATGTTATATCACCAAGCCTAACACTCTCCACCCAATACTAGTAACACTCGATATAACACATGTTATATCACCAAGCCTAACACTCTCCACCCAATACTTGTAACACTCGATATAACACATGTTATATCACCAAGCCTAACAATCTCCACCCTATACTAGTAACACTCGATATAACACATGTTATATCACCAAGCCTAACACTCTCCACCCAATACTTGTAACACTCGATATAACACATGTTATATCACCAAGCCTAACACTCTCCACCCAATACTTGTAACACTCGATATAACACATGTTATATCACCAAGCCTAACAATCTCCTACCAATACTAGTAACACTCGATATAACACATGTTATATCACCAAGCCTAACAATCTCCACACAATACTTGTAACACTCGATAGAACACATGTTATATCACCAAGCCTAACACTCTCCACCCAATACTTGTAACACTCGATATAACACATGTTATATCACCAAGCCTAACAATCTCCACCCTATACTAGTAACACTCGATATAACACATGTTATATCACCAAGCCTAACAATCTCCACCCTATACTAGTAACACTCGATATAACACATGTTATATCACCAAGCCTAACACTCTCCACCCAATACTTGTAACACTCGATATAACACATGTTATATCACCAAGCCTAACAATCTCCACCCTATACTAGTAACACTCGATAGAACACATGTTATTTCACCAAGCCTAACACTCTCCACCCAATACTTGTAACACTCGATATAACACATGTTATATCACCAAGCCTAACACTCTCCACCCAATACTTGTAACACTCGATATAACACATGTTATATCACCAAGCCTAACAATCTCCTACCAATACTAGTAACACTCGATATAACACATGTTATATCACCAAGCCTAACACTCTCCACCCAATACTAGTAACACTCGATATAACACATGTTATATCACCAAGCCTAACACTCTCCACCCAATACTTGTAACACTCGATATAACACATGTTATATCACCAAGCCTAACAATCTCCTACCAATACTAGTAACACTCGATATAACACATGTTATATCACCAAGCCTAACAATCTCCACACAATACTTGTAACACTCGATAGAACACATGTTATATCACCAAGCCTAACACTCTCCACCCAATACTAGTAACACTCGATATAATACATGTTATATCACCAAGCCTAACACTCTCCACCCTATACTAGTAACACTCGATATAACACATGTTATTTCACCAAGCCTAACAATCTCCACCCTATACTAGTAACACTCGATATAACACATGTTATATCACCAAGTTTATCAATCTCCATCCAATACTTGTAACACACAATATAACACATGTTATATCACCAAGCCTAACAATCTCCGCCTAATACTAGTGACACTCGATTTAACACAAATATTGCTGTCAAGACTTACAATTTCGATCCAACACTAGTAACTCACGATATATCATATGTGTTGCCACAAAGATTTATGATCTCAACCAAACTCTAGCAACGTTCGATCTAACACAAGTTTTGCAGCCGCAACTCTACCATCTCGATCCAACACATATAACTCGATCCAACACTAGTAACAGATGAATTTGTACAAATGATGTCACAAAGGTGTACATTTCTCGATCCAACACTCAGCCTAGTAACAGATGACGTGATGTCACAAAGGCGTACATTATCGATCAAACACTAGTAGCATGAGCTAATAATATATGTAATACTCGGTTTAGCGACAAAGGCGAGAGAAAGGCGTTCGTTTTCAATCCCGCACTTCAGCTAATACAAATGATGCCACAAAGGCGTACGTCCTCGATCCACCACTAGTAACAGATGACCTATTACAAGTGATGTGATATATTTAGAATTTCGCCTGTAGGGTAACCCTGGAAAAGTCACAACTCCAATATTAGAATCAAAACGATCTTTATTGGTGTAATCAGTATTACAGCAGAAATGCAAGTGTCTACATCTATACATCATAAACATAACATACAACTTAAGAATATTGTAGATGCGAGGTCATGCTTTCAGCTCCTATTTTATAATAGCTTTAAAGATATACAAAGGGGAATAACTCAGATGGGAATTTAATTTGGTAGAACTCACTTGGCTGTGAGAGGCAACTGAACCCAATTACTGCTATTTGTATTTACTATTAAAAACTATCATTTTAGTGGCACACTTTGATGCTCAGTGCATCAAAGTCTTTCACTGTTCTATTCTATTCAATTCTAATGTGACAGCTGGAAGCACAGACCTATTACAGTATATCCACATCCTACAACTATATTGATAATCAAGTACCTAAGGACATTAAGTATTTATATTAAATACGGTAATTAAAGTCAGTATTAAGATTAAAGTATCGAGAGAAAATCTGTCCTAGAAATAACTGTTTGCATCCAGATAAGTGTAACATATCACACATTGATATTTAGTAGACATGACTCATGATATTCCGATTCATATTACACAAATCCGAAAATCATGTTCACCGAACTAACTGACTAGATACTAAAATACAGTTTGTATCCTGATACCATGGTTTGCGATAAATGGCAGATTCTCATTAACACAATACTCCAGAATGTCTTAATTTGTAACAATGTTGACCATCAAATAAACATACACAATTTATACAGTAGTTAATGCTATCACTTAGATTAAAGTATCAAGAGAACTTAATCTGGGAATAACTGTTTGCATCTAGATCATTGCAACATACATGTACCACAAATCAACATACAGCTTCCACAACTCATGATATTTCGATTCATATACCACAATCAAAATATCATGTTATCGGGAATAACTGTCTAGATAATAAAATACAGTTTGTATCCTGATACCACTGTTTGCTATAAATGACAGGTTCTCATTAACACATGTAATGAGAATGTTATAATTATCTTTATTTGCAAACAATTTTGACCATTATCTTAATGTACGCAATTCACAATTCGGCCAATATTATAGATCCAGATCATGAAAAGTTCATACAGAAACATCGGCACATACGATATGATTTTGTGGCATTAACCTAGTATACATTCAATATGATTCAGTATCATTGAGGCAAGACAGTATGCACAAAGTTGCTACTTAAAAATAATTGATTTGCTAAATTTAGAATTTGCACAGAAATTCAAAATTCAGTGTTAGGGTTTGCACTGACAGTCTTGCTTCAAGAAATACAACATACAAGATATTCACAAAAATAGAGAAAGAAAATAACCTTACCTGGAAAAGTCACAACTCCAATATTAGAATCAAAACGATCTTTATTGGTGTAATCAGTATTACAGCAGAAATGCAAGTGTAATGCAACTGCATTTTGCTGAGGTATAAATGGGTGACTTTCCCGGTAGGTGCTAATTGTTTCCCGGCTGGCTGTCCGGCGTTCTCTCCTTGACCAGACGTTCCGATTTCTTGGTCACAGCAATCTTAGCTTATTACTAATTAACCCCCATGAAGAATTTGTTTGTGCAGCACACTCTCAAGGTGATATGGACACCCTAAGAGTTTTGAAACACATTTGGTGAGTGAGACAGCAATCATCTATTTCATGTACTTCAAAGGCTTAGGCGCCAATGACTGTCCACTGCTAATAAGTAACAGGCTTGCACAATCTAATTTCCATAGTGCACATATGTAGATCAATCTGTGGCACCAAGTAATAATCTGCTATGTTAATTTCTCCAATTACCAGCCAGTCAGGACAAAATTTACTTTCAAGGCGAGACTAAGACTATATTTTACAGTAATAATTATTTGAATTAAACTTTGAAAGTTCATATAGAATATAGTTATTGTTGCAGTTTGTTATATGAAATATTAATATGAAATCATTATGTTATTGTTATGCCATAATATTTGTAGAATATTTGCAGCATAACAATACCCTTCTATTCCAACAACTTTCGACCCGAAAGTTTAAAAAAATGAAATGGAAGCAATACCTTTGTCTTACTTACAAGTACAAAACAAACTGCAACATTACAAAGTAATTTGGAAAAACAATAAACACATGTATCAATGAATCAAGCAAACATAACATCGACAAGATGATAATATACAAGTATAATACAATGTTGCAATGTAAGCATCTTTCAAGTCTTGTTTCCAGAGCTTATGTTATAGGCTTATCATTGTCTATTTTTGTTAGACTGTCATTTCATTTTAAGTGTCCAAACATTTTGAAATTTGACACATTAAACAGGTCAGGCAGAGGCAATTCAAAAGTATGCAACCAGTTTTCAGGAGAAGGGTCCATGGTTCCTGTTTCCTTGAAAACAAATCCATAGTTTAGTCTCTGGACAGTATCAGATGCTGATACAGTGTCTCCAACAGAATTAAGAACAAGGGCCACATCAAGACTATCAGGACCGTCTGCATGACACCTTACCCTACAATTTATAAAAAAAAAAATAATGTAGACAGGCAGGGTTGAATGGTGGCCAACCATTCTGTAGCACTTAAAGACAACAAATAAAATATTTGTTAAGGGTTAGCCCGACTACATGAAAAGCCGAATGGTATGCAATATAGTTTGTTAAAAAAAACGTAATCTGTTGCTGCAGCAAATTTGGTGTCAATACAGTCTGACTGAAGCCGGATATGTCCAATACTCCCAACTGTTTATTGAGACTAAAACAAGGAGTAGTGGCTGAGTTACTTAGTTATTTGCGTCTTTAGACCTGAGCCAGTATTTGGCGGTGTGAGAGGGACGCCGCTTCTTTTGAAGTTCACGTCTCACAGTGAACTCTTGAACAGAGTTCGGATCACACTCCTCGAGAGGAACCCAAGTCTCACTGTGTCCGAACTGATACCATTTCTGGTCATTTTCAATCTTAACTTTAACAATCTTTCCTGCTTTAAGTTGAGGTTTAATGGATTTTTGTTTCCTACCACTTTTAATCTTTTTGCATTTTTGACCTTGTGTTGAGTTTGGTACGGTTTCAGGTTCCTTGTCAGGAATCTGAGACGGGAGAGGGTCTCTGTACCTTTTAAGTTTACTGAAGTTAACTAAGGTCTTCAATACTTCATTTGTGTCACATCTTGCAAGACGACACGTGTAATTTGGTCCTAGGTCAACAACATAGAATGGACCTCTGTATTTTGGACACAGTTTTGGGGATAGCCCCTTTGCAAATTTTTCAGTTTTGAAAAGAACTTTATCCTGAATATTAAATTTAGGGTCCTTTGCTTTCAGATCATGCCTGTGCTTAGACTTTTCTTGAGAAATTTTCATGTTTTCCCCAGCAATTTCTTTAGCAATTTTGATTCTGTCCAAAAGGTTCTCAAAATATGCTTGCGCATCTTTGCCCATACTAGTTCTTGGAATAAGAGACGTATCTATTGGTAGATTCATTTCTTTCCCAAAAAGTAGATAGAACGGACTCAGCTTTGTTGACTGAGTGCATGGAGACATCCTACACGCCATCATGGCTGCTGGTAAGAGTGAAGGCCAATTTGTTTGCTCTTTGTTAATGTAACTTCTGAGAATTTGAGCCAAAGTAGAATTCAGTCTTTCACATGTTGAATTTGTCTGAGGATGATAGGCACTTGTGTGATGCCTGGTTATGTCAAACATTTCAGACAGAGCCTTGACCAAGGTAGACATAAAGTTTCTACCTCTGTCAGACACAAGAACTCTTGGTGCACCATATCTAGCGATTATTTCAGCAAAGAGAACCGTGGCGACTTCCTTTGCCTCTTGAGTCCTCAGTGGGTGAGCCTCACTCCACCGAGTAAAACTATCTACAACTAGCAAAACGTACTGAAACCCTTCTTCAGATTTTGGCAATGGCCCAAGAATGTCCATATGCCATCTTTCAAAAGGTTCAGCAATTGGCATATTTGTCAGTGGAACCGGATGTAGGCGACGGTTCAATTTGGATGTTTGACATGTTTGACACGACTGAACATAATCAAAAATATTTTGATAGTATTTTGGCCAAAAGAATTTTTGTTTGATAGCTTCAAATGTTCTGTTAGAGCCTAAGTGACCTCCACCTGCCAGACAGTCATGATAACTTCGTAACACATCATCACGAAGTTCTGTTGGGACTGCCAATTGATAGATAATTCTGTCAGCAGTGGGAATACCCTTTGACCTAGATTCAAATAAATGATATAATGCTCCATTTTTGAGAATGTATTGTTGTGATTCTGCGATGGTTTTTCGCATTAAGCCTTCAATTTCAGGAATAGTTCCAAATGCTAGATAGTTATAAATGTGTCTGAAATCTTTGCACTGTCTTTGAAGAGAAATGACTTTGGACTCTTCAAGGGTAATCCTGTCAGAATGAAGCCTAAAATCAGTTTCAATTTCAAAGTTAATTTTCTGAGTACCAGCATCACCTGCTGGCATGTTCGGATCAGTGACTACTTCTTTTCGAGCACCCCCTACCTTTGCTATGAAAGAGGAATCAAACTCAAGAAAAACTTCTACATGAGAAGGCTTATCCTCACAGACTTTGGTATCTGAAATTTTGGTGTCATTTTCTTGATCATGATTATTCAACAAACTATTTCCAGATGAATGTATATTCGTGACTGATATAGTTTCAGTGCTGGAATTAGTTTGTACTGTGTCGTAGGTTCTCCTAGACAAACAATCTGCATTTCTATTAGCACTTCCCTTCTTGTAAACAATTTCATAATCATAATTTTGTAAAAATAGAGACCAACGTCCTAACTTTCCTGTTAAGTCTTTAGATTTGCCTAGAAACTGCAGTGCACTATGATCTGTGTAAACAATGAACCTTTTATGTGACAGATATTCTTTGTACTGTTTGATACCTTCAATGATTGCCAGACATTCTTTTTCTGAAACAGTCCATTTTTGTTCGGCTTTGTTTAAAGATCTACCACCATAACATATGACTTGTTCTTTTCCAAACGCGTTTTTCTGCCCCAAAATGTAAGCAATAGATACATCACTGGCATCAGTCGTAAGGATACATTCTGCGTTCATGTCTGGATAGACCAAAACTGGTGCTGTTGTAAGAGCACGTTTTAATGTTTCAAATGATTTATCACAGTCCTCATTCCATTCAAAAGTTTTATTTTTCTGTAATAACCTATTTAGTGGGGCTGCCTTTTTAGAGTACTCGGGTACGAATTTCCTGTAGTAATTACAGAGTCCTAAGAAAGATCTGACCTGTTTCTGAGATTTTGGAACTGGAAATGAATTGACAGCCTCAATTTTAGCTTTATCAGCAGATACCCCATCTTTTGATAAAACATGACCTAAGTAGTGCACCTTTGGAACGGCAAAATGACATTTGCTAGCTTTTAGTTTTAGACCAGCTTCCCTGAGTTTCCCAAACACCATATCTAAATGCTGCAAATGCTCTTCAAATGTTTGAGAGAAGACCAAAATATCGTCAATGTAGCAAAGTACATACTTCCAATTTAAATCTCTGAGTATGTCTGACATGAGGTTCTGAAAACTCAAGGGAGCATTTCTGAGACCAAATGGCATGCGTTTAAACTCAAAGATGCCATCATGACTAATAAAAGCAGCTTTGTGTTTAGTTTCAGGATCTAGTGGTATTTGCCAAAAACCAGAAGCTAAGTCTAATGTAGAGAAAAACTTTGCTTTTGCTTCTCCTATTGCATCAAAAACTGATTCTAGACGTGGCAGTGGATAAGAAATCGGCTTAGTGATGGAATTCAATTTTCGGTAATCAACTGCAAATCTAAAGCTTTTGTCTTTCTTTTGAATCAAAACAATAGGCGAATGCCACATGGAATTAGAAGGTTCTATTATATCATTCTTTAACATTTTGTTTACCTCATCTGTTGCAACCTTTTTCATAATTGGATTTTGCCTATAAGCAGGTAATTTGACAGGACCTTGACCAGGGATAGTTTCAATCCTATGGGTACACAGGTTTGTTTTACCCACATCATGTGACCCAATGGAGAAAAGATTACGGTTTGAATCAAGGAGCCTGAGCAACATCGATTTCTGATTTTCATTTAAATCCGAATTTTCTAATTCAAAGTCAATGCTATTTGACTCTGACCTTTGAGTTTGTTTCGATTCTGAAACAGTAGCACAACAGGGAATGTTTGAATCATTACAGTCATCCAAAGTTTGAATATTATTATCAATAATGCCATGAGCGGTAGCCACTATACTGCCTGGGATAAGTTTGACTGATTCTTCTCCAGGATTTAAAATTCTAATAACAGCTTTTCTTCTTGAAATTTTTACAAGACATTTAGCACCAACTAATTGTTTTTCATTTAAGCACTCTGTCGGTTCAAGAAGGACTACTTCACCGTGTTTCCTACGAGAAACAAAAACAGGAATGTCTACTTGGGATCTGGCAGGAATAGCTATATATTTTAGTGTTTTGGCAACGCCTTCATTTGAACTATTTATTTTCGTTTCCAATGTCCTATCTTGAATGTAAACAGTCTTGGACTTAAAGTCAATCTCAACATTATGTTTCTCCAAAAAGTCAAGACCTAGTATCATTTGCTGTTGCAGTCCTCTCACTACATAAAAATCACAGTCCAGGAGCACATTTGCAATATTTACAGAAATTCTGACCTTTTTGACAACATCCAACTTAATTCCGCTGACACCTTTTACGGCCGAAATGTCAGAAGAACCAAGTTCAGTGTATTGGACTTTAGATTTTAACAAAAATTTCTCAGATAAGCATGAGATTCCAGCACCACTATCTAAGAGACAGTTAACATTTGTAGCACCTAATTTGCATAGAATTGTGTTTCTTTGTATACTAGTTATGACAGAAACAGTAGCCTGATCATTTGATTTAGCACCTTTGGGAGTAATTTTGGACCCTTTAGAAAATTTGGTTGACTTGGGCTTAGCACAATTAGTAATATCTACTGGGGAGTGCCCATTCACAAGCTCAGACTTATGAACAGGCTCGCACCTTCATTGAGTATTGCTCTGGAAACTAGACTGAGAAAAATGCCTACCTTCATAGCCATTGTACTGTCCTCTCTGGGGATTTTGGGGCCGCTGGTCCCTCGGCTGCTGGTTCTGGTACCTTTCTGCGTGGTACTGTTGAGGTTGTTGGTACCCTTGAGGTTGTCGGTAATTTTGGGGTTGTCGCCTGCCCTTACGATGCTGGTATCCATTTCCAGATGGTTGATAGTTTCGCCGGTCGTCCCTAGGGTCGGGTCCAGAATTGGTTTGCTGACTCTTTCTCATCTGGTCCAACTCAAGTTTGAGTTGGGCTAGTTGTTCCAGCACAACACTTTCAAACTGTGACTGGTGGAAAGTCGCTACAGAGGCCGTAGATGACATGTTCAGTGTCTCTTCTGCAAGCAGGGAAGCTCTTCTGGTGGCTTCTAGGGTTGCTGGGTTTTGCGGCATCACCATTGTTCTCAAATCATCTCGCAACCCTCGGATGGCGATACCTTTGACCCACTCCTCGGTGAGGCCATTTGGTTTACATTTACATAACCGCAAAAAGTAGTCCTGCACAGATTCACTTGGCGCTTGTTTTATGGCCATAAAATCCATGGAGTTTGTCGGTTGAAACCGGGCCTCAAACATCTGTCTGAGCAGGGCGAATGTCGGTGGCATCGTGATCCCATCATACCATGCCCTGGCATGCTCAGTGAGATGGAAGGGAAAGTCTGCCATCTTGTCACTTTCATGTGTCAGTTTGTAGTATGCACAATACCTGTCGTACCAAGACAGCCATCTTTTTGGGTCTTGGTTGATGCCACTGAAAGCCTCTAGCTGGTGTCTTGGCGACGAAGCAGCGAGTAAGAAGGGTGTAGGCCTAGTACTTGTGCTCATGGTAGTGCTGCTACTACTGCTTGACCTAGCAACTGACGGAGAAGCTGGTGCAGGCGAACTTGCTACGCTCGAGCTGAATGACTGGTCCATGACAGCAGTGGCTGTTGTTGGAACTGGTGCTGTGGCTAGAGGTGATGTCTGTAGGGTGGTTAGCTGTTCTACTGGGTGATTTCCATGGGTCCTGAGGTAGTATCGGTTTTCGGGTTTCATACGGGATCGAACCTTGTACCCCACCACTTGATATATTTAGAATTTCGCCTGTAGGGTAACCCTGGAAAAGTCACAACTCCAATATTAGAATCAAAACGATCTTTATTGGTGTAATCAGTATTACAGCAGAAATGCAAGTGTCTACATCTATACATCATAAACATAACATACAACTTAAGAATATTGTAGATGCGAGGTCATGCTTTCAGCTCCTATTTTATAATAGCTTTAAAGATATACAAAGGGGAATAACTCAGATGGGAATTTAATTTGGTAGAACTCACTTGGCTGTGAGAGGCAACTGAACCCAATTACTGCTATTTGTATTTACTATTAAAAACTATCATTTTAGTGGCACACTTTGATGCTCAGTGCATCAAAGTCTTTCACTGTTCTATTCTATTCAATTCTAATGTGACAGCTGGAAGCACAGACCTATTACAGTATATCCACATCCTACAACTATATTGATAATCAAGTACCTAAGGACATTAAGTATTTATATTAAATACGGTAATTAAAGTCAGTATTAAGATTAAAGTATCGAGAGAAAATCTGTCCTAGAAATAACTGTTTGCATCCAGATAAGTGTAACATATCACACATTGATATTTAGTAGACATGACTCATGATATTCCGATTCATATTACACAAATCCGAAAATCATGTTCACCGAACTAACTGACTAGATACTAAAATACAGTTTGTATCCTGATACCATGGTTTGCGATAAATGGCAGATTCTCATTAACACAATACTCCAGAATGTCTTAATTTGTAACAATGTTGACCATCAAATAAACATACACAATTTATACAGTAGTTAATGCTATCACTTAGATTAAAGTATCAAGAGAACTTAATCTGGGAATAACTGTTTGCATCTAGATCATTGCAACATACATGTACCACAAATCAACATACAGCTTCCACAACTCATGATATTTCGATTCATATACCACAATCAAAATATCATGTTATCGGGAATAACTGTCTAGATAATAAAATACAGTTTGTATCCTGATACCACTGTTTGCTATAAATGACAGGTTCTCATTAACACATGTAATGAGAATGTTATAATTATCTTTATTTGCAAACAATTTTGACCATTATCTTAATGTACGCAATTCACAATTCGGCCAATATTATAGATCCAGATCATGAAAAGTTCATACAGAAACATCGGCACATACGATATGATTTTGTGGCATTAACCTAGTATACATTCAATATGATTCAGTATCATTGAGGCAAGACAGTATGCACAAAGTTGCTACTTAAAAATAATTGATTTGCTAAATTTAGAATTTGCACAGAAATTCAAAATTCAGTGTTAGGGTTTGCACTGACAGTCTTGCTTCAAGAAATACAACATACAAGATATTCACAAAAATAGAGAAAGAAAATAACCTTACCTGGAAAAGTCACAACTCCAATATTAGAATCAAAACGATCTTTATTGGTGTAATCAGTATTACAGCAGAAATGCAAGTGTAATGCAACTGCATTTTGCTGAGGTATAAATGGGTGACTTTCCCGGTAGGTGCTAATTGTTTCCCGGCTGGCTGTCCGGCGTTCTCTCCTTGACCAGACGTTCCGATTTCTTGGTCACAGCAATCTTAGCTTATTACTAATTAACCCCCATGAAGAATTTGTTTGTGCAGCACACTCTCAAGGTGATATGGACACCCTAAGAGTTTTGAAACACATTTGGTGAGTGAGACAGCAATCATCTATTTCATGTACTTCAAAGGCTTAGGCGCCAATGACTGTCCACTGCTAATAAGTAACAGGCTTGCACAATCTAATTTCCATAGTGCACATATGTAGATCAATCTGTGGCACCAAGTAATAATCTGCTATGTTAATTTCTCCAATTACCAGCCAGTCAGGACAAAATTTACTTTCAAGGCGAGACTAAGACTATATTTTACAGTAATAATTATTTGAATTAAACTTTGAAAGTTCATATAGAATATAGTTATTGTTGCAGTTTGTTATATAAAATATTAATATGAAATCATTATGTAATTGTTATGCCATAATATTTGTAGAATATTTGCAGCATAACAGATGTCACAAAGGCGGCATACGTTCTCTAGCCCGTATTCGTAACACTTGATCTAAGCAAGTGATGACACCAAGGTGCACAGTCTCTATTACGCACTAGTAACAATCTATCTTACACATGTGATGCAACCCAGGTGTACAATCTCTATCACACACTAGTAACAATCGATCTAAGGCAAGTGATGCCACCAAGGTGTACAGGCTCTATCACGCACTAGTAATACTCGATCTAACTCATGTGATGACACCAAGGTGTTCAAACACGATCAAACACTAATAGCATCAGATCTAACAGAACTGGTGCCATCAATGGGTACAATCTCGATCCCGCACTACTAACAATCGATCTACCGCATATGATGCCTACAATGTGTATAGTCTCGATCACGCACTAGTAACAATCGATATTACACACGTGATACCACCAAGGTGTACAGTATCACGCACTAGTAATATTCGATCTTACACGTGTGATGTCACCAAAGTGTACAGTATCTCTCGTATCACGCACTGGCAACAATCGATCTAACGCAAGTGATGCCACCAAGGTGTATAGTCTCGATCACGCACTAGTAACAATCGATATTACACACGTGATACCACCAAGGTGTACAGTATCACGCACTAGTAATATTCGATCTTACACATGTGATGCCACCAAAGTGTACAGTATCTCTCGTATCACGCACTGGCAACAATCGATCTAACGCAAGTGATGCCACCAAGGTGTATAGTCTCGATCGCACAGTAGCAACACTCGATCTTACACAAGTAATGCCACCAAGGTGTACAGTCTCTATTACGCACTAGTAACATTCGATCTAACACAAGTGATGTCACCAAGGTGTACAGTCTCTATTACGCACTAGTAACATTCGATCTAACACAAGTAATGCCACCAAGGTGTACAGTCTCTATTACGCACTATTAACAATCGATCTTACACATGTGATGCCACCAAGGTGTACAGTCACTATCACGCACTGGCAACAATCGATCTAACGCAAATGATGCCACCAAGGTGAATAGTCTCGAACACGCACTAGTAATAATCTATATAACTCATGTGATGCAACCAAGGTGTACAGGCTCTATCACGCACTAGTATTAATCGATCTAAGGCATGTGATGCCACCAAGGTGTACAGTCTCTATCACGCACTAGTAATAATCTATCTAACACAAGTGATGCCACAAAGGTGTTCAAACACGATCAAACACTAATAGCAGTAGATCTAACACAAGTAGTGCTATAAAAACTAGCAACATTCGGACCATCGTGAATAATGCCAAACGTACATAGATCAGTTTTTGCAGCTGTAAACATTCGAAACAAAATTCTACCAAAGTCTAAAAAATAAACTACAGTAAACCTCTATAAAGCGACCATCAATAAGCTCCGAGTCTTTGAATCAGTTCGTAGTTGAATGCAAGACGAACGTTATGTAGAAAGCTTCTTAGAGAAATTAGCAGAATTAAAGAAGAAAGTAATGCAGAAAGGTCCTTAGAGAAAGTACATAGTAGCTGAATGGAGAACGAATGTAATGCAGAAAGCTCCTAAGAGCTTTCTGCATAACTTTCGTCCTCCATGCAGCTAATTTCGTCTTGCAATGCGCCTTAACCTGTATTTTAAACACCTATGTTCATTAATAAATATGTTACTATAGATGGGGGTTTACTGTTTATATATAGCCATCGAGGAAGCACTATACAAGCGGCTGTGTGTAGTACTAGGCAACAATGCAATGCACCAAAACCGAAAAATGAAAACCCGCAGAGCAATATGTTTACTGTGTTACTTCAAATAATGCTCGTTTGTTTGATTGTTGCTAATTTGGCTCTTGTAAATGTATATATGTTATGAGGGCCGCATGGAAGATTGGTTTTTTACCAAATGCGTTCCCTCTTTATTATTATTATTATTATTACAGTAAACCCTCTCTATAACGGCCACCATATTGTGTTAATTAGTTGGTATTTAGGACAGGCGGTTGCTTAAAGCAAGCTGAAAGTAAAACAGAACGCTCCTATAGGAGCGTTCTGTTTTACTTTCACCTTGCTTTAAGCATCCACCTGCATTTAACACAAAATACTTGATGTATTTTAGTGGCCGTTATAGAGAGGTTTTACTGTATTATTATCATCATTATTATTATTATTAATTATTATTATTATTATTAAATACCAACAACATGGTACGCAGCTAGAGCCATTGATGGCGTCGGAATTGGTTTTGAACCTATTACCTTAAATAACTATGTTAGAAATAATGACATCTCGAATATCTAATAAATCTATATTCAATTATTGTTTCATAAGCAAACAGAGCAGACACTGGCCAGACAAGAAACTCTGATCTGAGTCTACCCTGTAGTATCTAAGGAGAAAAGGGGTTTTCAGTCAGCTCCTGATAAATACTACGAATACTTAATTTAAATGGTCACTTAACACTTACAATGCGGGAAACGGGTCATTAATTTTCTTTGCAAACTAGGAAACCTCTCATTTGGGTGTGTACTGTTTGTCATGTTACTTTTTTCTGTAGAAAAAAGCCCTCAATATCCACCGTAAGCTTGGCCTGTTTGAAATTTGGAATAGTCCATTTGTTAATTTCAACATTGTAAGGGTTAAGCAAATGCCTAAAATGCGTATTTGTGGTGAAAGGGGTTAGAATATGGGAATAGTTTTCTCACTTGATTGGACAAAGAGATGTGGCATTGTTGTTAATACCGGACTGGGCGATGTGGAACTATGTATCGTGAGATTTACCGAGATTTGTGGCGGAGATATGGGCGGGGTTACTGGTATACATCCGGGACACAACACCTGAAAACAAGTAACGTAAAGGATGGAAACAAAGACACGGCTAATAAGTTTCTTGATAAATATTTTGAGTGCAGTCCTCTCTCTCTCTCTCCCTCTCTCTCTCTTTTTCTCTTCTCTCTCTCTCTCTTCTATCTCTTCTCTCTCTCCTCTCTTCTCTCCATCTCTCTCTGTCTCTCTGTCTCTGTCTCTGTCTCTGTCTCTGTCTCTGTCTCTGTCTGTCTGTCTCTCTCTCTCTGTCTCTCTTTCTCTCTCTCTCTCTCTCTCTGTATATATTTATATAGAATATATATATTAAAAGCTACCCGTGGATATAACGTTCCGGTCAGTGACTGTGAACTTGTTTTCTTTCCATATGCAACAGATGTTTGAGTCGAAACTACTCGTACATAATCAGTCTTGTTCATTTATGTACCGTGCATTAGACTTGAGGCCCGAAATAGCAAATATGTAAACCAAGGGAAGTGTATGATTGTATGCCTTTGTTTAAACCATTTACCTGAATATACGGGGGGGGGGGGGGGGGGGGTTTCAGACATAGAATATCTAGATCAGATTGCAGTAAGAGCCGTCTGATAAGTGTCTGCTCTGCTTACATATGGACTCATGAAGACTTTTGCCATTGTTAAATATTCCTGTGTCCATTTACCATTATATAAACAATTAGTAGATTACTATTCCTAATGTCATTACTTTTAACATAAATATTCTTAGGGTAAACGCTTATTTTGGCCAGAGTAGAATTGGTGCGTATTTCTACTAACATACTGTTACCAAGACAGGGTTATTGTTACGAGAAAAGTTCAATCTTTGTCTAGAACAACCTCGTGAAATGATTACAGTAAAATCCCGCTAATGCGACCACCTAAAAGCGGTATAATACTGGGTGCTAGATGCAGGTGGTAGCTTAATGCTGGACAAAAGAAATGCAGAAAGCTCCTCGAGGAGCTTTCTGCATTACTTTTGTCCTGCATTAAGCAACCACCTGCTTATAAAGACACCCATGTTTATTCATTAAGTGGTCGCATTAGCGGGGTTCTACTGTACAATGCGGGCATGATATGTAAGAGATACTATGCACAAAGCTCACGTTGCTTATGTGATTAGAGATGGTCTGTTTGTCCGTGCAGTCTACCATAGTACCCGTACCACATCGACATCTCATCTGGGTCCCCACTGATTGGATGGGAAGGGGTTTTGCAACCTCAAAGAGACTCTGTCCATCTGGAATCCTATTAAAATACGGACTAACTATTACCCTTTAACCATTTACCTGATGAATAATCATGTAAGAAGTAATGCCATCTTAACCCATTCCCTCATTTTGACGACTTTTGACGACTCTGTAAAAGCCACTTTGTGAAACCATTGTGATATACAGTAGAACCCCTCTAATGCAACCACTTAATGAATAAACATGGGTGTCTTTATAAGCAGGTGATTGCTTAATGCAGGACAAAAGTAATGCAGAAAGCTCCTTGATGAGCTTTCTGCATTACTTTTGTCCTGCATTAAGTTACCACCTGCATCTAGCACCCAGAATTATACCTCTTTTAGATGGTCGCATTATATAGGAGCAAATGCTCTATTTACCACAATGGTTTCAAACTACAAAATTCTAAAATTTTCCTTTTCTCTAGTTAGTGCTCCTTTTCGGGAGATTTATTCAAAGATGTTGTATCTAAAAATAGCCTATTAGGTAATGGATTAAACATTGATTGAGTTGAATTTTTAAAATGACATCTGAAAACAGGATATGGTCTATATTATTTCATAGGCAACCTTAGCAGACCCTATCTGTATCAGATAAGCCGTCTGATCTGTGTCTACCCTGTTTGCATAAGTGTGAAAAGGCGTCTTTATCATGTTAAGAGTTCAAATATTCGGACCGTATAGATAATACTATGTCCTATTTACCTTTCTTTAGAAACACTAATTAAGTTTAGGAAATACAGCGGTCATCAAAAGGATGTCTAAGCACGGGTTTGTAAGGCAGGTGGTAGCTTGATACAGGTTAAATGTAATGCAGAAAGCTCATATATGAGCTTTTTGCACTATTACGTTCACCCTGCATTAACCCATTCCATGATAGGCTATTTTAGATCCAACTACTTTGAATAAATCTACCGAAAATTAGCATTATCTAAAGAAAAGGAAACTTTTAGAAGTTTGTAGTTTGAAACCATTGCTCCTATAGGAGCAAATGCTCTATTTATCACCATGGTTTCAATAGGTGATTTTTACAGAGGCATAGAAAGGCGTATTTATGGAGGAAATGGTTAACCCTTTCCCTCATACAAACGTGTTTTCACGCATTTGCAAACAGAGTAGACCCAGATCAGACGGCTCCTAGAGGAGCCGTCTGATCAGGGTCAGCTCTGTTTGCTAATAAAATTTGATAGATCTGTGGCTTTAGTTTCTAAAATGGCTACAATGTTCCATCTTCAATATTTCATTATAACTATTTTGTCCATGAATATGCAGTAGGTATTGAAATTTGAAATAAACATAGAATAGGGAAAGGGTTAGGCAACACCTCCTCTTACGACCCATATATTCAATAAATTAATGTCCGCTTAGGACATGTTCTTCTGTGTGTAGCATATATAATAGGATTACAAACTGTATCTAAATAACGCAAACGTTCGCTGTGCTAGTGCGTTTTATCACATGTATGCAGTATCTTTATATATATAAAGAATACATATGAATCAATTCATAAAACACACGCTGTATCCATAACGTGTGCTGTGCTAGTGCGTTTAACCAGATGTATGCAGTGTATGTTTAATATTAAGAATACGTACGAATCAATTCATAAAAAACCACGTGGTGTCAATAACGTGTGCTGTGCTAGTGCGTTTTATCACATGTATGCAGTATCTTTTTTATTATAAAAAATACATATGAACCAATTCATAAAAACACGTGGTATCCACAACGTTTACTGTACTATTGCGCGTTATCACATGTATGAGGTATATTTTTATATAAAAGAATACATATGAATCAATTCATAAAAAAACACGTGGTCTCCATTCATAAAATACACGTGGTATTTGAGTTGTCGCCTATTAATCACACCCTTTTACAGCTAAAAGTCTGTACTTTACATGAAAGAGGCGATTTTTAACGCCTTTGCAAACAGAGCAGACACAGACCAGATGGCTAATATACCAGTCATGTGATCTGTGTCTACTCTTATTGCTTATGACATCGTGTAGGCCTGATTTTATACAGTTTTTGCCATGACCAAAACACGGTGTGTTCTTGTACCATTTCCACTGGCACTTGATCGAAGAGAACTATATAGTAGAACCCCTCTAATGCGACCGCTAAAGAATAACCATAAATGTCTTTATAAGCAAATGATTGCTTAATGCAGGAAGGACAAATGTTATGCAGAAAGCTCCTCCAGGAGCTTTCTGCATTACTTTTGTCCTGCATTAAGTTACCACCTGCATCTAGCACCCATAATAATACCTCTTTTAGGTGGTCGCATTAGCGGGATTTTACTGTAGTTTATTTATAGCAACAAGTACATTAATACACATACATGTATGATATGACGTGCTATTATATTACACAACTATAGTCTGTTTCGATCAAGTGCCAGTGACCATTCCAAACGTTCTGTTAATTAATATTTATGATGTTATCATTTCTTGCATGAATTTTCATGAAGTAAAGGTTTAGACAACACTCAACGAAAAGTCAGTTGGTTAAACAATAAATAAACCCTTTTCTCATGAATTTACGTCTTTCTACGCTTATGCAAACAGAGTAGACCCAGATCAGACGGCTCCTATATGCAACATCTTACCAGGGTCTGTTCTATTTGCTTATGTTATACTATAGGTATGATTCTACTTTTTCTGTCATGGCCAAAACTTCTTGTATCCATTAGCTATTATAACAAATAATCTAATTAATATTGATGCTTTCATTATTTCTAACTTTGATATTCATAGAGTAAGGAGTTGAACTGTGTCTTGTTTCTTTCCTTTTGCCCTAGACGTTTATACTAGAGTTGAAACTCATTCTCAAGCATATGATAGGTGAGACCAGTCAGCTATGTACAGTGCAACCTGCATATAGTGGTCATAAAATGGATAAATATAACAGCAGGTGGTTGCTTAATGCAGGACGAAAGTAATACAGAAAGCTCCTACAGGAGTTTTCTTCATAATTCCGTCCTGCATTAAACCACAGGGGACCATCACCTCTCTTCATTACACTACTTACTGGCAAGACGCTTTACCCGATATATCATTTGATCGAATGTCAACAGAGGCATAACTTGTATTGGGAGAGGGGTAAAAATCGTAAACAGGAAATTCGACCCCTTGTCTATATTAAATTATGTTCATACATTGTTTTCTGTTGAGGCTCAGACTTCATTGTAACGGTCCCCTGTGCATTAAACTACCACCAGTCTGAAAACCTAAAATAAGACTTAGTTGAGGCCGACGATGTACACAGTCTAAACCCTTACAATGCTGAAAATTCAAACAGGTCAATATTATGGTGATTATTTAGGGTATTTTCTAAAGAAAGGTGCATCATGACAAAGTGTAACAGAACTCCTATATACCCCAATCATCTGGGTATGCACTGTTTGCAAATTAAATTGGTGACTTGTTTCCCACATTGTAAGGGTTAATCGTATTTGAGAATGAACCCAGACTCATAGTCAGCTGTTTCATAACATCGCGGCTTGACTTAGAATGATGTATCTTGAATGTATAAGGTATAAGTACAAGTATTAAATTTAGCAACTAATACAAGCTCTGATGAAGTGTACTGGGTCATCGTTCCTGATGAATACAATGTACAGTAAAACTCCGCTAATGCGACCAACTAAAAGAGGTATAATTCTGGGTGGTACAGACAGGTGGTAGCTTAATGCAGGACAAAAGTAATGCAGAAAGCTCCTAGAGGAGCTTTCTGTATTACTTTTGCCCTGCATTAAGCAACCACCTGCTTATAAAAACAACCATATTTAATCATTAAGTGGTCGCATTAGCGGGATTTTACTGTATTGTAGATTGGTCGCTTACCTCCATGACTCAGTGAAGGCATTGGGGCGCTTCATCCACTGGTCTACCGTGCCATCAGACCTAGTAAAGTCATTGGCCTCGCTGCCATCGTAGAAACCACAAGCACCTTCCGTATCGCTAGAGTAATAAAACATATGACAATGAGATCATTCTTCATTTTCTTTAACGTTTTACCTCATGAATATTCATTCTAAAAACTAAACGGTGAATTTATAACTATTAACCCTTTCCCTGTTTAACATTCATGCAAGAAATAGTGACATCACGGATATTTATTAGCTGATTTGTATCACATATTATTATGTGCATAGGATGTTTTGACTCGGACAAAAACTGTATAATGAGATCTATATTATACCATAAGCATAATGTGAAGACTGATCAGACGGCTCCTATAGAAGCCGTCCGATTTTTGTCTACTATGTTTGCAAATGCGTGAAAAGGCTTTTATATGAAGGAAAGGGTTAATAAGCTAATTTTTTACAATTTTGAAGATGGTTGAAACTCTTAAATCAGATCTATATTGATTGATAAGCAAATATATCAGACCGGTTCCCTTACGATCCGTCTGACCTGGGTCTACTATGTTCGCAAAAAGGCGTAATAATGGAGTAAAGGGTAAACTCCTTACCGTTTCCCTGTTCTGTGTTTATTTCAAATTTCAATATCTACTGAAAATGCAAAAGATAAAATAGTTATAATGAAATATGGAAGGTGTAACATTGTAGCCACTTTAAAATCTACCGAAAAAGATCTATCAAATTACATTGGTAAACGGAGCAGACCCTGATCAGACGGCTCCTATAGGAGCCGTCAGATCTTGGTCTATTATGTTTGCTAATGCGTGAAAACAAGTTTACATGAAGGAAAGGGTTAAATCTTTCGCTGCAACCAGTTGCACTCGTCTTGCACATTGGGTTCATCGTCCCCATTGTTTCAAAGGTATCAAAGGGTTTGCATTATGATAAAATGGTGGACTTTTCGGTGGTGTCATCTGGATTCAAAAAACTGACACTATGACATTTTGCATTTTGTATTGCTTGTTCTGTTACATTACTTTCTGACGGCAGGATAGAGAAGCAAACATCATCAGAAGCTGTAGAGTCAGATCTATATAAAACCATAAGCAAACAGAGCAGACCCTGATCAGACGGCTCCTATAGGAACCGTCTGATCTGGGTCTACTCATTTTGCAGATGCGTCAAAATGCGCTTACATAAGGGAAAGGGTTTACCCTTTTCCTGTTCCATATTTGTGTAGGGAATAATGACATCATGAATATTCATTAGCTGAAGTTTTATGATAGCATACGTACATATAAATGTTTAGTATGTTTGGTATATGTAGAGTCAGTTGTATTCTAATTTCATGAGCAAACAGAACATACCCTGATCCTTTAGGAACCCTCTCATCTGGGTCTACACTGTTTACAAAGGATACTAGTGACTCGTGTCCCGCAAAGTGAGGGTTAAAATAGGCAGAACGCATGTTCCTCTAGAAACTTTATAAAACATTCTCCTTCTACATGTAAAACCTCTCTTAACCGGAATTCTTGTAGAGAAGAATTTATATATTTTAGGCAGGTGACTGCTTAATGCAAGGTGAAAGTCATGCAGAAAGCTCCTCTAGGAGCTTTCTGCATGACTTCCGCCCTGCATTAAGCTGTCACCTGTCCTCAATACCTATATTTATACTAAATTTAACGTCCGGTTAAGAGAGGTTTTACTGTACATTAAACTATCACATGTCTATAACTGCTTCCCTCATAGAGACGCATTGTCACACCTTTGCAAATACAATAGACACATATCAGACGATCCCTCTAGAAGCCATCAAATGAAAGACTGCTTTGCTGATGAAGCAATAAAGACATGACCCCGAGGTTATAAAACTTAAAAAGAACTCTGTGCTCAAAACTCAGTTTCTACTACAGGCTATACTTTTTACATAACACGCTTTAACTGATTCTAGTAACCTCATTTGGACATATTTTTACAGTAAATATTATGTATGCAAAAGCTGGCTTTATATAAAATGTTTGCTGAAGTGTTTTGAGCTGAGAAAAATTCTGAGTTTTGAGCACAGAGTTTGTTTTAAGTTTTATAACCAATACCGAAGATTCATTGGCTCATGTGCAGTTATAAAAAAAACAGATAATTGATATCCATACATACATTATTTCTTACATGAATATTCATCAGGTAAAGGGTTAAACATCAAAATGTGGCTGCTGTAGAAAGATTCAGTAATGATTAACAAATATGAGAATAACCCTTGATATATCTATTGACAAAGCATGTGTTCTGACAAAGATAGCAATACTCATCTATATACCTGCAAAAACTGGTGGGTACATTTATAGCCACGTCTATGTGTGTCTTAAATGACGTCACAGTTACCATGGCACCAGATGGAAAATTTAGCTGGAAAAACAAAGAAAAAAATGAAACGACTTAAAGGTGAGATGACTCACTAAATATTCCTATACCTGATATCTTGTATGATTTTTTTAATATGCACATGCCACAATAATACAATATTTACTTACTAACTCACTCACTCACTCACTCACTTAGTTACTTACTTACCTAGTTACTTGCTTACCTACCTACTTACTTACTTACTTACTTACTTACTTACTTACTTACTTACTTACTTACTTACTTACTTACTTACTTTCTTACTTATTCTTGCCTACTCTTACTTACCATACCATATGATTCCCTGCTCTATCCTATTGTACACACTACTGCTCTACCCTACCTTACCCTATTACTTAACTACCATAATCTAATACAACATCTATCATGCCGTACTACTACCATATCCTATCCTATCCTTCCCTTCCCTACCCTACCCTACGCTACTACTACCTAACCATACCCTACCCTACCCTACCCTACACCCTATATAATCCTACTCTATCATACTATCATTCCCTACTACTAACGTACCGTGCCGTATCCTACCTTACCTAACCCTACCCTACCCTACCCTACCCTACCCTACCCTTCCGTCCCTACCCTACCCTACCCTGTCCCGCCCTACCCTACTCTACCCTATCCTCATTCTACCCTACCCTTACCCTACCCTACCCTACCCTACCCTTCCCTACCCTACCCTACCCTACCCTGTCCTGCCCTACCCTACTCTACCCTATCCTCATTCTACCCTACCCTTACCCTACCCTACCCTACCCTACCCTTCCCTACCCTACCCTACCCTACCCTGTCCTGCCCTACCCTACTCTACCCTATCCTCATTCTACCCTACCCTTACCCTACCCTACACATACACATACACATACACATACACCCTATACCCTACACGCTACATCCTGCCCTGCCCTTAAGTCTTGAGTTTCTGTCCCCGAATTTGTGATAATGGTCTACGACTCTAACTCTGAAATTTAATAACCCTGGGGCCAGTTTATATCAGATACACCCCACTGTTAGACCTCATTCGTAACGAAACACGTGTTAGAAACGGGATCCGGAAATCGAGCACATATGTAACGCATTATGTGACGAATGTGATCGATGCCCATTTTTGATGTGACATACAATCACATTTGTCACACGTCAAATTTCATACAGAAAAGGAAGCTAAAAAAAAGTGCATGTGTACAACTGAAAGACATGTGTCACAAGTTGTGAGCAATTACATGGTGTGTTATTTCCAGTCAGGTCATGATTAGTATCGGAATGAAACACTGGCCACCCAGTTATCATCATCATCATCATTATCATCACTCATCGCAAAAAAATTAATATTGTTTAATTTTTTACAACAAACTTAAAACATTAACAAAATAACTGGCTAAGGTTTTCTTTCCTAAAAGCGTACCTGTATAATTAGATTTATAGTTGCTAAAATATTTGGCATAATGTATAAATTAATTAAAAGCAAATAAATAATCTAAGAAGTAGTATGTATTTAATAATAGGCGCACATTAACAACTTTGCATACGTGCATGTATATGACAAATTCTATGAAAATGGAAACTCTTCAAGATCTTTTAGGCAGGTACATGTATCCTAGAACATGTTACAAGCATCACCTTATAATTATCTTTAAGATGTGTTGCTAAGGTTGTGAAAAGTTGAGACAAGATATTTTATAACATGCAATTTTAAATACATGTTAAAGTTGTGATGTCATGTGAAAGTTGAAAGATAGGCAATTTTATCATGCAACGTCACGAAATACAGTCACTTCCTACTAGCATAATATTTTCCACGTCGACGCTGTATTTTGTGAGGTATAGTACATGTGTACTGACCCCACTGGAATGCAAGTTTTGTTCAGCCAATAGGAGGAAAACAGAAGGAGAAAAAAGGCATTATTAAACATAAACATCAAATTAACATATTTTCTCATCTTTGTCTCAACTATTTGAAAGTTATATAAAAGGTTTAAATCAAGTTTGTTTATGTTGTAAAAGTCATTGACGTCACTGCATGCCAACATGACGTCACGTAATACGTACTTGCATGTATTTTCATTCAGGGGACGAAACCGCTTTAGCAATCTTTCTTTTTCTTCATTTTCTCCTTTTTTCTTGGAGTTGCATGATAAAAGAATTACTATGCTAGTAGTTTGGAAGTTCAGCTGTATTTTGGCTCGTCAGAAAAGTAGTTAAATGCTCGCCAAGGCTCGCATTTAACAACTTCTCTAACTCACCAAAATACAGCTGAACTTCCAAACTACTAGCATAGTAATTCTTATATAGCAAGCAATTTCATACAGATAAATGGTTTACTTACAGAAATATTCTCAGCCAAAACCAGTGCAGCAAAACACTGTAAGTGATCTTGAATTGAAATGTTCTATGTATCTGCTGCAATTCCGTGTAAAATAAGTTTAGTAACAAAAATTAAATTTATACATGTCATGTACAAAGGCAATCATTTGGAGTAACGAATTTCAACTTCTCTCGACGTAACTGTATAGTGCAATTTAATTTTTCTAAGTCAACCAGCTGGAATTCGTTGAAAAAATAACGTAGCTTAACAAAATTAAAACTTGATCTGTTACTTCTTATAATAAAGCTACATACAAAATATCACTTCAATATCTGCAGGGGTTTAGAAAAGGGTCCGGAAAACTGAAGTGTGACTGACGGACGGACGAAAGGAGCGCAGAGCGTCACAGACCTATATTCCTCCCGTTGCCAGTAGGGGTCTATTAAAACGTGTTGCTATTTTTACCATGTGTTTATTTCCACTAGGATCCTTTATTATTTGTGTCCGGTTGGTAAACATTTTTGGGTGTTTTATTTTCATCTGAGGAACTGTATGTCCATATTTTCCACCACACATATCAAATGTGATGACGTCATTTCCTTCACGTGCCGCGATGGCACAGTTGCACGACACTCTCCCACATTTCCATGTTCTTGCTTCAACCTGTAATTGATACCGCAGGAAGTCAACATTGCGCATTAACTCATTTGGCACCAAATTATTTTCATCTGCACACAGTGTCGTCTGCTTGAGTGGGTTTCTCTTCAATTTCGTTTCAAAACATAAATGGATAATAAAAAAAAAAGTTTCTTATCCCGATGGCCGAGTTAAGTCAGCGTCTTATATTGATATAAAGGATTCTTCAAGTGTTAACGGGACTTTTATATTGTGTTACAAAATTATATTCAATAAGGTAAATTACTGAAAACGGTCATACTGAACAAACACAGAGCTCATTCTATACTCTGTATTACATGTATATATTTTAATTGTGTAAATAGTGAATGTAATGCTAGTCTTGAGACACAGTATTATGTGAAAAATAACATCATCGGAAGTGTCTTAACCCTTTACTTAATTGAAACTCATGTAAGGAATAATTACATCGTGGAATTTAATTGAATGGGTTTTTTTTATCCCATAAGCAAACAGAGCAGCTGACTCCTACACCAGTCGTCTGATTTGGGGCTTCTCTTTTAGCAACGGCGTACAAATCATATGTGAATTAAAGGGTTAACCCTTTCGCTGACAATGCCGGATCTGTGATTACCTATGCAAACAGTTTGGATCCAGATGAGACGCCGAGTTACTCGGCGTCTCATCAGGATCCAAACTGTTTGCTACTGTCACTATGTTTTTGAAACAAAAATGAAGAAAATAAAAAAAATGAAAATGTGTAGCAGACGACAAAGTTAGCAGACGACAGAGTTTGGCAGCGAAAGGGTTAAAGAAAATGACTACATGTACTAACTTTCAGGGACATGAATATGTGAATCGTCGTCTCACACGTATGTCATACTATTAGTTACACGGTTATTTGGTAGGGTGTACGGGCTGGTATGACCGGGTTAGATCCCGTATTTCCTGAGACGGTAAACATTTGAGTTTAAACGGTTACACGCTGTACTGAGAAGTTGATAGTGTCAAATTGAGGAACATACGAGGAACAGATATTTACGTTTATTATCGATTATTTGGTCGTAATCCGTCCAGAATTAATGGAGTAAGGACGATATGAAATTTCGAATCGACGCTAAAAATAAAAACAAAACGAATGACGTCACGCGTAAAATTTGAATTCTGTATTCTCCGTGGAAGACGTCGAATACGGTTCTGTACACCCCGGCAGTTTTTGGCAAACTGGCCAATCAAGTTCCAAGGATTTACTCTGAGTGGTAATAAAGATGTACCAATGGAATATCATCGAACTTATTACGGTAAGTATTAACGCCTCAGGAAATACGGGATCTAACCCGGTCATACCAGCCCGTACACCCTGCCAAATAAGCGTGTAACGAATTTATTACCAGTCAGAGATCCGATTTACCTAATTAAGAAACGAACAACTCTTATTTTGCTGACATTAGATCTCTAATTGTATGGCGACATGACAAAGAAAACATGACGTCATCACAGAGCAAATATGACGTCGTCTCAGAGAAATTTCGAAAGAGGAATTGAAACTTCACTTGTAAACATTAACGGTAACACGTTGTACTGATAAGTTGATAGTGTTAATTTGAGGAACGTATCAGGTACAGTTTTTTACGTTTATTATCGATTATTTGGTCGTAATCCATCCAGAATTATTGGAGTAAGGACGATATGAAATTTCGAATCGACGCTAAAAATAAAAACAAAACGAACATGACGTCACGCGTCAAATTTGAATAATTCTGTATTCTCCGTGGAAGCCGCTGAATACGGTACTGTACACCCCGGCAGTTTTTGGCAAACTGACCAATCAAATTCCAAGGATTTACTCTGACTGGTAATAAACTAACTTATCAAAATAGAGTAGACCCAGATGAAACTGCTCCGAATGCAGGAATATCAAGCAGTTGTGTGGAATACAATAAAACCCCTCTAAACCGGAACTCTGACAGAGAATAATTTCGATACTTTTAGGCAGGTGACTGCTTAATGTAGTGCGAAAGTCATGCAGAAAGTTGAGCTTTCTGCATGACTTTCACACTGCATTAAGCTGCCACCTGTCACCAAGAACGATATTTATGCTGAATTTAACGACCGGTTTAGAGGGGTTTTGCATATTTACATAGTTTTGCTATAGTTTTACATTGTTTGCACATACCCTGAATGAACCTCCTTGTCTCTGCTTCACTAGGAGAAATTGACCGACTTTATAATTGTCATATCGCCTACAAAAGAAACAACATACCATCAACATCCATTAACGTTTTAAACTTATTGCTCTTTGGCATACTGAGCGCATTTCCTTCGACCGAAAATATCTATATACAGTAAACACCTCCAAACTGGACGCTCATATTAGTACAAATATCGGTCTTAGAGCCAGGTAGTAGCTTAATGCAGGATGAACGTCATGACTTCATACTGCATTAAGCAGCCACCTGCGTAAACGTATCTAAATTCTTCTCTACTAGAATTCCGGTGTAGAGAGGTTTTACTGTATTCACACTTACAAACATCTGAGCAGTCTGAGTCTGAGTTCGTGCTCGAGTATCTCATTGGTCAGATATTTGCGTCAATCAAACTCTAGTCAATCAGATGCTAGAGCATTGACTCAGACTCAGGCAAAAGGGATTTTACCCAGTACCTCACATGTAGTTGTAAAACTTCTGAGTTGTAGTCCAAGTTTGTTTTAATATATCTGATTGGTCAGATTTTGAATTCAATACAATCAGATTATTGAGAATGAATTCAAGCTTCAGTAAAATGTTTTCCAGCTACTGGGTCAAGATCCAATATGTCTGCAATTCATACATTGTTGAGAAATGTAGCTAAAATACTTACTATTGCTGCAACAAATTCGATTATAAAGTGTAAAGTCAAGAAATTCTGCCTGTCAACTCCTTTGAGCTAGTTTCCTTGCAGATTATCCCACCGTTGAATGTTTGGTTGAAACAAACATTAAAGAAAAGAGTCAAGAATCGATTGTAGATAATTATATTATCCTCCCAATTTGACCTGAGACTCGATTAAATTTCGGCGTGTTTATCGGGATTGTTCGTAATACTCTGTGACAAAACATAGCAAAGCAAACGCCGGTAATAATCATGTTCCACGAGGATTGTATTTTTATAGCGCATTCTTATACCCTCGGAAATTTATTCGAAGATTACCGACGATAATACACGGAATATGCATGAGTCTCAGGTCAAATTTGTAGGATAATAACACCATGCATTTTATGCTCGAATTTAAAGTGATACAGTATTATTTTAACTTGCTTATGCGGTTCGTGGATGGAATTGAGTAAACCCCGTAACACGGAACTCCCGAAGTCATTTCATTTGAAGAGAAAGCATTCTTGCTTATTATGCAAAATAAACATTATTGCTTTTCCACGTGTAAATATATGTAAACAGATACTTTATGGAAAGTCATACAATATTGATATATCAATGAATGAGTTATCAAACAGCTGCATGTATATAATGATAATATACAAGCATCGGACACCGTTATGTTAGTTTGCAAAACGGTTTCCACGAGCAATATTCAACATTTAATAATTCTGTTTATCTACGATTTTTCTTGGCTTAAAGCCAATACTGTAAAACCAAATTGCAACAGCCAACTAGATGAATAGTTTTACCATGGCATCATAAACATGGGAACTTTTGACAATAACACAAACTGTATACTGATCTAAATAATCTACAGTAACGCTCATCTAAACTGGAATTCTAGTTGAGAAGAATTTAGATATGTTTAACCCATTCTCTCCTACTGACGCATATTTGCGTCTCTGTTAAATTCATTTCATGAAACCATTGTGATAAATAGAGCATTTGCTCCTATGGAGCAAATGCTCAATTTATCACAATGGTTTCAAAACTACACAATTCTAAAATTCTCCTTTTCTGTAGTTAATGCTCCTTTTCGGTAGATTAATACAAAGAGATTGGGTTTAAAAATAGTCTTGGATGGAATGAGTTAAACAGGTGGCTGCTTAATGCATGGTGGACGTAATGCAGAAAGCTACTAGAGGTGGTTTTTGCACGACTTTCCCCCTACACCCTAAGCTACCACCTGTCTCCAAGACCGATATTTATACTAAGTTGAACGTCTGATTCAGAGAGGTTTTACTGTATATCACTTCAAAAGCAAACAGAGCAGACCATGATCACATGACTCCTACATGAACTACTGTTTCACCTACCCTGTTTGAAAATGCAGCAAAAGATTATATACTACTGGCTACAGGGTTGATTCAAACACAATTGGTAAAATTATATCAGCTTAAATGAGATGTGTTCTATATGAGTAGTTAAGTAGGTAATTAGGTTTTATAACTGAAATGAGGTCACTTAAAAGAATTACTGCAAATACATATAGTGTGTTATCCGAAATATTTAATGACTTTCTCGAGTCTAACAAACAGTATGAATTTGAATATAAAACAAATTACTTATTAGGAAACAATGATTCATTTGCTTTCACCTTCTAAGTTATATATTGAAAACATGATTCTGTCCTATAATATCGTACAGTTGAACTTCGATATCTCGAATTTCAAGGGACCCCACAAATTAGTTCGACATAACAGAAGTTCGAGTTATCCAGTTTCTACTTAACGCATGTCTAAAGTAATGCTGAACGCTCCTGTAGGAGCTTTCAGCATTACTTTACACCTGCATTAAGCTGTTACACGTGTTTCTAGATATGTGTGGGTAATATATTTTAGAGCAATTCAGTACTGTAAGTTTTGGAAGTATTGAACTTTTAGTTCGAGTTATCCTGAAGTTCGAGTTATCTGAGTTCGAGATATCGAAGTTGAACTGTATATATGTACAGTAGAACGTTTCTTGAGCGACCCCGTGTGCAGGACAATAGTAAAAAAGAAAGTTTTTTTCATAAGCTACCGTCTGCCTTTAAGACCCATAATTACACTGAATTATATATAACTTTTAACAATGTGCAATGCATTTTAATCTCTTTTCCATGTTTGGAGCTCGTAGAAAGTGTATTTTAACCAATTCCCAAATGTTGACGCCTTTTGACGCCTCTGTAAACGTCACTTTTTGAAATCATTGTGATAAATAGAACATTTGCTCCATAGCAGCAAAATTAATGCTCTATTAACCACAATGGTTTCAAAACAAATCAATTTCAATGTTTTCCTTTTTACTAGTAAATGCTCCTTTTCAGTAGATATTTATTTAACCCTTTCCTCCATAGGCTATTTTAGACCCAACCTATTTGAATGAATCTACCGAAAAGGAGCATTTACTAGAGAAAAGGAAAATATAATAATTGTGTACATGTAGTATTGAAACCATTGTGATAAATAGAGCATTTGCTCAATAGGAGTAAATGCTCTATTTATCACAATGGTTTCAAGAAGTGACTATTACAGAGGCGCAGAAAGGCGTATTTATGGAGTAACGGGTTAAAAGAGGTTTTGTCTAAAATAGCCTATGAATGAGTGGATTCAGCCTCTTGAAAATATACATATCAATCCTGCATGGCAGCATATACAATGTGTCCACTATAAAGTGACCACTTGATAAACAAATACATGTGCATGTGGTCGCAAAATGCAGGACAAAGTAATGCATAAAGCTCTTGTAGGAGCTCTCTGCGAGCTTTCGTCATGCGTTAAGCTACAATCTGCCTTTCAGGCCCATAATTACAACTCCTTTGTTGGTCGCATAAGAGAGGGTTAAGTGTATTTGTTACACTGATACTGGATACCTGTGTCCGTCAAATGTTTTAATATGAGGGTCCCCAGTACTTGTACACAATGCCCCAGACTTGCTTGAAGTTTTGTCAACCTGAAAATAAATGGTAATGCCTCACCTTAGAATAACAAGAGCACCGCAAGACGGGGCAATATACGCCCGAAGGCTGTTCTATAAAATTATGTTGAAAAATAAAGGAGGAGTTAGTTGCACAAGAAACTGCTACCCGAAACTATCAAAGGGCAATAACTCCAGAATGAAAAATGATATGAGAGTTATCTCACTGATATGCACAACTACACATCAATATCTATCATTCCTGAAAGTTTGAAGAAATTATGTTGAAAAATAAAGGAGGAGTTAGTTGCACAAGAAATTGCTACCCGAAACTATCAAAGGGCAATAACTCCAGAATGAAAAATGATATGAGAGTTATCTCACTGATATGCACAACTACACATCAGTATCTATCATTCCTGAAAGTTTGAAGAAATTATGTTGAAAAATAAAGGAGGAGTTAGTTGCACAAGAAATTGCTACCCGAAACTATCAAAGGGCAATAACTCCAGAATGAAAAATGATATGAGAGTTATCTCACTGATATGCACAACTACACATCAATATCTATCATTCCTAAAGTTTGAAGAAATTATGTTGAAAAATAAAGGAGGAGTTAGTTGCACAAGAAATTGCTACCCGAAACTATCAAAGGGCAATAACTCCAGAATGAAAAATGATATGAGAGTTATCTCACTGATATGCACAACTACACATCAGTATCTATCACTCCTGAAAGTTTGAAGAAATTATGTTGAAAAATAAAGGAGGAGTTAGTTGCACAATAAATTGCTACCCGAAACTATCAAAGGGCAATAACTCCAGAATGAAAAATGATATGAGAGTTATCTCACTGATATGCACAACTACACATCAGTATCTATCATTCCTGAAAGTTTGAAGAAATTATGTTGAAAAATAAAGGAGGAGTTAGTTGCACAAGAAATTGCTACCCAAAACTATCAAAGGGCAATAACTCCAGAATGAAAAATGATATGAGAGTTATCTCACTGATATGCACAACTACACATCAATATCTATCATTCCTGAAAGTTTGAAGAAATTATGTTGAAAAATAAAGGAGGAGTTAGTTGCACAAGAAATTGCTACCCAAAACTATCAAAGGGCAATAACTCCAGAATGAAAAATGATATGAGAGTTATCTCACTGATATGCACAACTACACATCAGTATCTATCATTCCTGAAAGTTTGAAGAAATTATGTTGAAAAATAAAGGAGGAGTTAGTTGCACAAGAAATTGCTTCCCGAAACTATCAAAGGGCAATAACTCCAGAATGAAAAATGATATGAGAGTTATCTCACTGATATGCACAACTACACATCAGTATCTATCATTCCTGAAAGTTTGAAGAAATTATGTTGAATAATAAAGGAGGAGTTAGTTGCACAAGAAATTGCTAACGGACGGACGGACAGACGGACAGACGGACAGACGGACAGACGGACAGACGGACGGACGGACGACATGCGCCATACCATAATACGTCCCTTCGGGCGTATAAAAAGGCGATAGATTGCATTGTTTTACTTTTTCCAACAAAAACTTTAAAACACTCGCTGTAACTGAACCTTTCACCCTTTCATTGCGGGAAACAAATGTGTTGACATATGCAAACAGTGTAGACCGCGTCAAGAGGAGCCTTCTGATCAGGGTCTGCACTGCTTGTGATATTTATTCACACAGTTGCACATAAAGAAACCAATGGAAACGAGGATAAATGATCTATAAAGTTTCAATACGTTTACGTTTCAAAATGTCCTATAAGTTTTTAAACTATATGTATTATTTCTGATTCTGGCACGCTATATTGAAAGTATAGAACGTACTAATTGTGTCCAGTGTGATTTACATAGAAAAATCCCCGAAGTGTGCCTATTGATATCGAGTGACAAGACGTCATTCAGAAGTCAAATAACATGCAGGAGGACAAGTAATTAACAATTGATTCTATGAATATTTATGTAAGAAATAATGACATCATGAATATTAAATACTTTAATCTTGATATTGAAACATGAACACAATACTTTTTGGTCATTTTAAAATCTGTAGAATTATATACATGTATGTATTATATCATAAGCAAACAGAGCAGACCCTGATCAGGCGTCTCCTATTGCAGTTGTCTGATCTGGGTCTACTTTGTTTGCAAATATGGAGTAAAGAGTGAGTTTACTCTTTCAAATCTGGATTTTCACTGGAATAGCCTATCAGTGATTAACTATAAATTCTTCTCAATATGAAAGGCTTAAACTTGACCAATGTATGTAGTAAAACCTCTCTAAACCGGACTTTCAATTTAGTATAAATATCGGTCTTAGTGACAGATGGCAGCTTAATGCAGGGTGAAATTCATGCAGAAAGCTCCTCTAGGAGCTTTCTGCATGACTTTCACCCTGCATTGAGCAGCCATCTGTCTAAAAGTATCTAAATTCTTCTCTGCTAGAATTCCGCTTTAATAGAGATGTTTTGCTGTATTACTTTCCACATGCAATCAGCGAATGTACTCCAGTTAGACATCAGATGGCTTATCGGTATTGGTAGAGGCTAGAATGTCATTTACTATAACCCCAATGGAAACAGTAATCTTTGCTCAAAGTTGAACCTTCGTCGGATAAGATCAAGCTTTAGGAGACACCTTTGACCGATATTCAAACAGCTTGGATCTTGACGAGACGCCGAGTTGTTCGCCGTCTCATCTGGATCCAAGCTGTTTGTAGAAACGAATTAGATCGCGGATAATCGGATAAGAACAGTAAAACCCCTCAAATACGGCCAATTAACTCATTGTCCCTGAAACTTCAAGTTTCAAGTAAAAAATATAGTCTATTTTTTAACTGTTTAGGTTTGGTTTTTTTACAATTTACTGCAAAATGACAATCAGTGCAGACCCTGATCAGGCGGCTCCTTTAGGACCCCTCTGATCTGGGTCAACACTGTATGCAAAGGACAAGTATACCATTCACAGGAACATTGTTTTTTAATGACGCATATATGTGGCACTAGGGTTCAATGAGTTAAGGAATAAATATGGCAGTCTTTATAAGCAGGTGGTTGCTTAATGCAGGACGAAATTAATGCAGAAAGCTCCTGTAGCTTTCTGCATTACTTTCGTCATGCATTAAGCATCCACCTGCCTCTTCCATTCTCAATTATACTATTTTGATGGTCGCGTTAGAGGGTTTTCACTATATTAGGATCAATTCAACTGCGAGAGATTTTAACTTTGAACAGAATGCAGAATAATTAGTATATTAGTGAACTTCACCAATAAAAAGGGCGCTGTAAGATTGCTCCATATACTGCCGGTCCCGAAAAGATATGGCTTGGTTTGTATGTGAGTGATTGTATGGGGTCCTTTGGCAAACATGGGCTCGGTGGTTATCACGAATGTGGTGCTGGCAGTGTGCGTTACTGGGTTCCAATGCCCGGGCTTCAACACAACGAAACATCGGTCGGTATGAACGTGTTCTGAAATAAGAAAGTCAATCAATTGAACATACTTTAAAACCAGTCTACAGCGACAACACAGTGTAAGTCTATCTCTAATAGGGGTTTAACCCTTTACTCCATAGACTATTTTTAGACCCAACCTCTTTGAATGAATTTACCCAAAAGGAGCATTTACTAGAGAAAAGTAAAATTTTAGAATTTTGTAGTTTGAAACCATTGTGATAAATAGAGCATTTGTTCCTATAAGAGCAAATGCTCTATTTATCACAATGGTTTCAAGAAGTGGTTATTACAGAGGCGTAGAAAGGCGTATTTATGGAGGAAAGGGTTAAGGCAGTTGCTAGTTATACCTTTGTGCACTAAATACATCCATATCTGATGGCTTCGATTGGAGCCATTACATCAGAGTCTGGTGTATTTGATTGTATAATTCATTTATCAGATTCCATTCTACTCTACATAGTTTAAATGCAATAGGTTTTATATAATAATACATTATAATTAGCTAATAAATGTTCAATATGGATTGAGTCTGCTATGAATATTCATGGAGGAGTAAAAGGCTAATGCAGGGCGAATGTTATATGCAGAACATTCCACTTGGAGCTTTCTGTATTACTGTAGAACCTGTCTTAAGTGACCATTAAAAATAGGTATAAGTATGGGGTCTGTAAGTCAGGTTGTAGCTCAATACACGGCAAAAGTAATGCAAAAAGCTCCTATAGGAGCTTTTTGCATTACTTTTGCCCTGTATTAAGCAACCACCTGCTTTTTAAGATTCCTGTGTCCAATTAATATACGGTCGCTTAAGACATGTTCTACCGTACATTGGTCCTGCATTGGGTACCTGCCTGCTCTTATAGATAAACATGTTTATTCATTATCCGGTCGCTATAGGAACTGTGTTTTTCCGTTGCAGAAATCAATATGTTTATAACTGTTTGATATGTGTTAATGGTATCCAACGTCATTGTTTTGGTTATAGCAGAACCCGGATCCATTACTGATGTAAATTTATCTAGATACATGTATATGCTACACTCCAGTCTCTCCAAATCCATTACAGTAAAACCCCTTTAATGCGACCACTTAATGAACAAACAGGGATGTCTTCATAAGCTGGCGGTTGCTTAATGCTTGACGAAAGTTATGCAGAAAGCTCCTATAGGAGCTTTCTGCATAACTTTCAGCCTGCATTAAACTGCCACCTGCATGTGCCACTGTAACTTAATGCCACTTTTTGGTGGTCGCATTAGAGGGGTTTTACTGTACTTATACATTGTATTAACCATCCCCTTCACCTAAAAGCATATTTACGCATTTGCAAAGAGAGTAGACCAAGGGTCTGTTCTGGTAGCTTTTGACAATATATATCTGATCCTACAGTTTTTCTCAATGCAAAAAGTTCTCTTGAATAGCTTACATTATATAACGTCGGCTAATAAATATTCATAATGCCATTATTTCTTACATGAATAGTGAACAGGTAAATAGACATTCTGTAAATATTGGGCGGAAAGTTTCTTGAAGTGTGTGTGATTTTAATGAAAATGTGATTATTATGTGCATACGTTCCAATAGACGAACTTCAGCGTCACCGTATTACGGTGCAATAGACTCAGCCTTTCTGACCTAGTGACTGGTTTCAAGTCGATAATCAACAAAAACATTCATTTATACACCGTTATGTATAGGATTTTTACTCTTAATTGGGCCAAACTTTACAAAGCAAATATACGTTAAACCTAGACATTCAATTAATCCGCATTCAATCAAAAACTGCACACTGGACTGTGCATTTACTGAAACAAGTGTAATACTATCCAAGACCTTGAGGCAAGCCTATTGCACCGGAAATTCGAAAGGATCAGCTTTTTAGTATTACTAATGCATTCATTTCTTTTAATGCAATAATAACAAACAAATGCTTATTTTTATTTCATTACTTCTAATATGTTATTTACACTCTTAATCGTCCAGTACATACAATTTACAAACAAGTTACTTTCATTTTTTCTCTTGAATAGCTTACATTATAAAACGTCGGCTAATGAATATTCATGTTTCTTACATGAATAGTGAACAGGTAAAGGTTTAAGCAATTTTTGAGTCTTTATAAGGAGATGACTGCTTAACCAATCTCTCCATAGATATGACTTTTAAAGTCTTGGCAGAGTAGGTCAGACGGCTCCTATAGGATCCGTATGCTTATGGAATAATAAAAACGGAATATGCAGTTTCTGCCATTACAAATATGCCCTTTGTTAATATGTCATTAGTATTCGTGAGTATTCGTGAATAGAGCAAATGCTCTATTTATCACAATGGTTTCAGAACTATACAATTCTAAAATTCTCCTTTTCTATAGTTAATGCTCCTTTTCGGTAGATTTATTCAAAGCGGTTGGGTCTAAAAACAGTCTAGGAGAGAATGAGTTGATAAAGAACAGAAAAGTAGTGATGACAGTATTAAAGAGGAAGTCCCTACAATGATCGCATATTTTCAATAATATCATAAAACTTGGTATTTGTTATGCTCTATCATTATTATGAAGGTTCCCAATTTGAACTTATATCGAAAAATGCCACTGTTATACAAATAAACCGATTTCATTAATACTGATAATTTTTGTTCTACAACACAATATTATCGGTCTTTTCCGTTAAATTCTTCCGCGTTTTGCCGATGATCACCCGATCCCTCCACTGTTTACTTAATAGCTTTGTCGGAAGTGGTCGGAGAATCGCGAATAGGGCGAACAACTAAAACCCAACCCGAATAAAACTGAAACATCGGGGAGTAAAACCGGGATCGGCGATATCAAACACATGGATGTTTTGTCATTATAAACGGTAATTGGATGGGGCTTTTTGCGATATACTACTTTTCAGCATATAAACAAATGAGTTTTGTACATTTTAAGTGTTTATGAAACGCGTCAAATGTAGGGACACCCCCTTTAAATTAAGCTACTACATGTCTTTAAAATCAAGAATTAGTCATCTATCTAGTAGTTGGTTTAGAGATACTTCACTGTAGCTAAACAGAATACAGTAAACTCCCTCTTATGCGACCAGCAAAAATGGGCATAATTCACAGTGGCAAAGGCAGATGGTAGCTTAATTAAGCAACCACATGCTTATAAAGACAGCCATGCTTATTCATTAAGTGGTCGCATTAGAGGGGTTTTACTGTACATCTTATAGAGGTTAACAGTCAGTAGATGGTATAATTTTCAAACAGTTTTGATCAAGAAGAGACATGCAGACAATGAGCATTCCATTTGGGTCTGAAGTATCTAACATTCTGATCAATTTGTTAAAGAAATATTGCAAATACACAGACAAGGGCATACGATGATTTGAGTACCCTAAATTAACCGCGCTTTTGAACACATATATCCTGTGTGAAATGAGCGCTATATAAATGTGGTATAATAATAACAATAATAATAATAACCCATTCCCTCATAGGCTATTTTTAGACCCAATCACATTGAATAAATCTACCGAAAAGGAGTTTTTTACTAAAGAAAAGGAAATATTTAGAACTGTGTAGGTTTGAAACCATTGTGATAAATAAAGCATTTGCTCCATATGAGCAAATGCTTTATTCATCACAATGGTCTCAAACAGTGACTTTTACAGGTGCGTCAAAGTGCGTCACTATGAAGGAATGTTTAACACTATGGAATAGTTTGATCAGTGCCTTCTCTACTTCCTACAGTCGAAGTAACAGCTATCTGAACGGTGCCAATCAAACTACAGCAGGACATGTCTTAAGTGGCCACCAAAAATAGGTCTACATGTATATAATTATGGGTATGTAATGCAGGTGGTAACTTAATGTATGTCAAAAGTAATGCAGAAAGCAATAGTGTAGACCCATATTAGATGGCTCCTAGCCCTCTGATCAGGGTTTGCACTGTTTGTCATTTAAAATAATTTAGCATTTCATTCTGAATGGTCTCTCTAGTTAAAGATTGGCTATTCCACTATTCTACCGATGGGCTATTCCACTATTGCAAATTTAGCGTTGAAAGGCTGAACAAACCCATGGCTCGACAACAAGTATACAAGAAATGCATTGATGTAAACATCAAAGGGTGCCATTATAAAGAACAGCCATGCTGGTTTTGTTTAAATCTATCGTGAAGCAAAAAATGCTTAGAATATGAGTGATCATGATATTCAGACACCCTATCAAACAATGAAATAATTATACTTAAAACAACTAAATAATGAGTTTGTCCAAAGCTTTTCAATAATGTGAATTTAAGAAATGAATCAAATATCAAAATTTAAATTGTAGTTTGATAGATAATTAGCACGTTTTTATAAATTGTTTTAATTGATTATTGACGGATCAGTCATTATTAAATCTTAGAAAAGAATAGTATCATTTTCATTGTAAAATCTCATTCATATATTGATAAACTCTGATAAGATAAGCTTAAAATAACACACCTATTTGCAACAAATCTGGAATTTAAAATGGTTTAAAATGCCATACGTGGCACTAAGCAAGGTCGAATTCTAATAACACGACATTAAGATATATTTGTATCCCCAATTATGGTCCCAATGTGCTCCATTTTTCACATTTTATACAATAACGTGCATGAATTTAATTAATCTCTACTTCAAAACTTAAAGAATGTCTTAACATATAGCCGTGTTTCTTTAAATTTTAATAAATTGACATTCTGTAAATATTGGGCGGAGAGTTTCTTGAAGTGTGTGTATGATTTTCATGAAAATGTGATTATTATGTGCATACGTTCCCAATAGACGAACTTCAGCGTCACCTTATTACGGTCTAATAGACTCAGCCTTTCTGACCTAGTGACTGGTTTCAAGTCGATAATCAACTAAAACATTCATTTATACACCGTTATGTATAGGATTTTTACTCTTAAATGGGCCAAACTTTACAAAGCAAATATACGTTATACCTAAACTTTCAATTAATCCGCATTCAACCAAACACTGCACACTGGACTGTGCATTTACTGAAAAAAGTGTAATACTATCCAAGACCTTGAGACAAGCCTATTGTACCGGAAATTCGAAAGGATCATCTTTTTAGTATTACTAATGCATTCATTTCTTTTAATGCAATAATAACAAACAAATGCTTATTTTTATTTCATTACTTCTGATATGTTATTTACACTCTTAATCGACCAGTACATACAATTTACATTGCTCAAACAAGTAACTTTCATTTTTTCAACGGTACAGAAATTACTGCTCCTCCCATTAGCTGAACATTTCGTAAGCCCATATAGGCGCCGCGCTAAATGCGCGGGCGCCAATAACAAGTATACAACAAGTATACAATCAGTATACTAGGATTATACTACCAATATACAACAAGTATACAAGTATACAACAAGTATACAACAAGTATACAGCCAGTATACAACAAGTATACAACAACAAGTATACTACAAGTATACTACAAGTATACAACAAGTATACAAAGAAATATACAAGTATACAAAGAAATATACAAGTATGCAAAGAAATATACAACAAGTGTACTACAATTATACAACAAGTATACTACAAGTATACAACAAAGTATACAACAAGTATACAAAAATATACAAGTATACAACAAGTATATTACAAGTATGCAACAAGTATACAAGTATACTACCGTTATCAGTGGTGATCTTGAAGCTAACTGAGCAACTTTGGTCGCCAACGGTTGTACAGACAACGGGGATAGTGGAGGTGAGTTCCACATTCTCCTTGGTATGAGCGTGGTCTATATGCACGTGCGTCGTGTTATACTGCAAACAAAATAAAATATAAACTGTGAATTAGTCTGAAACCTTTAGCATGCTGACATTCAAACACTTTTCATTGGAAACTGTAATACACTTCAGCTTTCAGATGTGGGATTTTCGTGCATTTCTTTTTATGAATACTTTAAAACCTCTCTAAACCGGAATTCTAGCAGAGAAGAATTAAGATACTTCTAGGCAGATGGCTGCCTAATGCATGGTGAAAGTGATGCAGAAAGCTCCCAGAGGAGCATTCTGCATGACTTTCACCCTGCATTAAGCTGTCATCTGTCTACAAGACCGATATTTATACTGAATTGAACATCCTGTTTAGCTGGGGTTTACTGTATTATCAAGGTATCAGATGGTATGCATCCTAAAGATTGACCCATCATCTATATCCAAACTTTTGGCAAATGTCATCCCGTGATGTTTTAAAGGCTAACTCTTTGTATTGAGTATACTGACATTAATTTTGCAAACAATGTAAACCCTGATCAGAGGTTTCCTAGGAAAACCCTCTGAGCGGGGTCTGCATTGTGTGCCATTCAAAATCTTCCAGCAAATTTAAGCCTTTCATACTTGGTGGACTCTATAGTTCACCCGTTCCTTCAGATAAAAGTTTTTACGCTTTTTCAAACAGAATAGACCCAGATCCAACGGCTCCTGCAGGATCCGTCTGATCAAGGTCTGCTATGTTTGCTTATGTTATGCTATATAGGTTTAATCAAAGCAAAAAATTCCCTTGAAAAGTTTACACTATAAACATTCAGTTAATAAATGTTGATGATATAATTATTTCTTACATGAATATGGAATAGAGAAAGGGTTAAACACTAATGGGCCATTCCATTCGCTTGAAAGCGTTGAAAGGGTTGAATAGTACGACAGTAATACAGATAGGTCTCAAACGAGTAATCTACCTTTAACTCATTCCCTCCTAGACTATTTTAGACCCAACCTCTTTGAATAAGTCTACCGGAAAGGAACATTAACTATAGGAAAGGAGAATTTTAGAAGTGTGTAGTTTTGAAACCATTGTGAAAAATAGAGCATTTGCTCCTATGGAGCAATTGCTCTATTTATCACAATGGTTTCAAAATTAAACTTTATCAGAGAAATGCGCCACAAAGAGGGAATGCGTTTACCATTTTACCTTATGATTATCACTGTACATGTACGTATTATTATCAAATGTTTTGCTACGACAATTTATATGGATATTTTAATAGATTTTTTTCCTACGAAGCCAGTGTATCAATTGGGAAATGTTTTCCCACGATAACAAAGTTGTCTTCGTAGGAAAACAAATCTATTAAAATACTCATATAAATTGTCGTAGCAAAACATTTTGATAATAATACGTAGTTGGCCCCCAGTGATTATATAAGACTATTATATTAAAATAGTCACTGACTGCATATCTAAATCAAAAAGCGTTTTCCGCCTGAGTTTCACCCTGTAATAAGCAGCTACCTGCCTAAAACAGTCTCTTCATAAAATTCTTCTTTACTAAATATAAGGAGTAGCCATGGTTTACTGTTTGTATTTCACATAGCTGACTCTTTATCGGGGTTCCAAAGCTTACTCATGTGGAATCGTATGTCGTTTACATTCCATTACAAGCTGATAAACAGTTACTAGTAGAGCCTGTCTTAAGCGGTCATTAAAAGAGGTTTAATCATGGGACTATAAGGCAAATGGTATCTTAAAGCAGGTCAAAAGTAATGCAGAAAGCTCCTATAGGCGCTATCTGCATATTACGTTTGCCCTGCATTAAGCAACCACCTGTTTTTTAAGACTCTTATGTTCAATAAATGAATCACGAGCCCAGCTGTTTGACACTCGGTTAAAAGCTTCTCGAATTTGCACCAGATTCAAAGTTTAGCAACCTTTTTTTCACAGCGTCACGGTATGAAACTGCTATGATTTCGAGTAATATATTGGTGAGGGTTTTTTCATATTTTTAAACTGCACACTCGTATTATAACTTGCAAATAAGCATATCTATCTGGTGGTTGACAGCTTCATTGAAATATTGAAATATAAATAGGAAAAACGCCTGTTTTTTCTGTTTTTGTGTGGGGGGGGGTACTTTTTGTGTCATGTGATAAAAAGAATATTACATTTGTGTAAACTCGTAAATGAACGCATGTAAAATCCTTTTATACAATAAATTCTTTATTAATTTACTGTAATCAAAATTATATAATTGATGAACATAAACAGTTTATAAATGTTTTCCTTCATTTATTTTGCAGTTGTGCATATGGCCCCCGTTTTACACCATGAGCTGCATTTTCCTTTCTTGCTGCATTGCTTTTGAATAATTATCATTCTGTGTTTAGCTGCCATTATCAAACTGCCCTACCTACCTTAACGCCTATCCAGTATCCGTTGCTTTTTATTGATGGGCTCGTGGTGCTATTTGGTCGCACGAAGCTTGATTGTACTGAACAAGTTAGCGTTGTACTGGTGTGTCCGTTCAGTTCTCGACCATACAGCGCCACAAACCGAGTGTGGCTGGATACCGTCACCGACTTAAGAGGCTTCCCGTCCACCAACCACGTGACTTTAAACACGGAGGCATCTGTTGACGGTGCCGTTACTGGTATCTCACAGAGAAACTTAAAGTCTGGCTCTTCGACAATTGGTGGTGTCAGATGTGGGGAGGTGGTCATCTTTGGGAAAAGATCTATAAGAAAGTAACACGGATATACTTGGTACAGCAGAACTTGTCTTAAGTGGCCATAATTTTATTGAACATAGTCCTCGTAGTCTTAAAAAGCATGCGGTTACTTGAAGTTGATGCATGGCAAAAGTAATGCAGAAAGTTCCTATAGAACCCTATCTTACGACACTCGGTCGGAACAAAATATAGCTACCTCTGCCCCTAGTGGTGATTAACCCCGGGTCTCCCGTATGAAAAGCCAATAACATAGCCTCTTAGTTAAAGAACCGACTCTCTATCTCAGGGGCTACATTATTTGATGTTCACACAAAAGACTAAATTAGTTTCCAAGTAACATCAGAAATATCATAGCTGTGTCTTTTTACGACCATGTGTCGTAAGTCGTTTGCACACAATCAGCAAAGTTGTGACTATAAAAACAGCTAGGATGTGAACATTGAGTAAATATGCTTCATATCTGGACTTAACCCTTTACTTTAAAAGTCACTTTATGAAACCATTGTGATAAATAGAGCATTTTCTCCTATAGGAGCAAATGCTCTATTTATCACAATGGTTTCAAACTACAAAAATCTAAAATTTCCCTTTTCTAAAGTTAATGCTCCTTTTCGGTAGATTCATTCAAAGAGGTTGTATCTAAAAATAGCCTATGAGGTAACGGGTCAAAAAGCATGCGGTTACTTGAAGTTGATGCATGGCAAAAATAATGCAGAAAGTTCCTATAGAACCCTATCTTACGATACGAATATCTGTGTAAGAAATATCGACGACCGCATGAATATTAATTAGATTAATTGCTATAACAACTCTCACATTGGCACAAGAGGTGTTGGCCCTGGCAGAAACTGTTGAATCATATCTATATTATATCATAAGCAAACAGAGAAGACCCTGGTCAGACGGCTCCTATAGTAGCCGTCTGGTCTGGGTCTACTCTGTTTGCAAAGGCATATAAATGTGTATTTATAGAATAAAGGATTGATTTGTTTGACGGTCTGAATTTGTTTTCGAAAAGAAATATTAACCCATTCCCCTATATTGACGCCTTTTGGCGCCTCTGTAAAAGTCAGGGTTTGAAACCATTGTAATAAATATAGCATTGCTCCATAGGAACAAATGCTCTATCTATCACAATGGTTTCAAAACTACACAAGTCTAAAACATTCCTTTTTTCTAGTAAATGCTCTTACAGTAGAAGATTTATTCAAAGAGGATTGGTCTAGAAAGACCCTATAAGGAAATAGGTTAACCATCAGACTAGACGCAAGCAAGTTTTTTTCTGACAAGTTTTAGTGTGGAAAGAATGAATCATTTACTCCATAAATACATCTTTTTAACGACTTTGCAAACACAATAAGCCCAGATCAGACGACCTCTTTAGTAGCTCTTTGATCAGGGTATTCTCAGTTTGGTAATGGAATTGTATAGATCTGATTTTTACAGTTTCTGTCATGGCCATAGTCTTGTTTTATGTTATTACAGAGGTCCAGATAAGATGCGTAAATCAAAACATTTTCAAGAATAAATTCTTCATTTCTCCACCAAACCCTATGTTGTAACTTGTAACCACTCTTTAGAATCGTCTCTCTGAGACGATTCTAAATAGTGATCACAACATAGGGTTTGGTGGAGAAATCACGATTTAGTACTAGAATACGCAAGTTTTTACTCTGTTATTATATATTATAGTTTTCATCTTGAGAGTTCTATATTATTTCATAAACAAACATATAAGACCCTGATCAGACGGCCCTAAATGAAGCAGTCAGCTCTGGGTATGCTCTATTGGAAAGACGTCACCAGGTAAAGGGTTAAATGACCACTTTCGAATTAAATATAAGACCATAGAACGCAGATGGTTAATGCAATGCATATGTAATGTAGAAAAATATTCTATGAGCTTACTTCATTACATTTATCCTGCATTAAAATACAGTGAAAACTCGATTATTCGAACACTCAAATACGTACCATTATTGATTTTTAACTCAGGTGGCAGCTTAATGCAAGATGAAAGTCATACAGAAAGCTCCACTAGGAGCTTTCTGCACGACTTTCATCTTGCATTAAACAGCCACATGCCTATACAGTGCTCCCTCCTCTCTACAACAACACCCTTTGGGATACGAATATTGTATGTGTTGTTTGGAGGGAGTTGTTATAGGGAGGGAAAATCAAACATAATTAGCTTGTTTGCACATCCCCAGATAAGGTGTATTTCGAGAACTAAACCCGTTATGCCTCCATCAAACCCTATGTTGTGACCACTCTTTAGAATCGTCACAAAGGGACGATTCTAAAGAGTGGTCACAACATAGGGTTTGATAGAGGCATAAAGAAAATACGATGGACAACGGTTGTTTCTGGAGCCTTGTTGTTTCGGAAACAGTGACATGCGTTGTTGTAAGGAGGGAATCGTTATTGAGAGAGTCGTTGTAGGGAGGGGGCACTGTAATAAAGACATAAATTCTTCATTACTAAAATTTCGTAGTAACGAGTTTTTACTATACCATCTGAAGCAAATACCCAAAATTAGACATGTGTTTATAAAACGCTTTTTGACACATGTTTGTTTTTCAAACAAAAATATCCAAATCAGACAGCACTAGTATGGACCATCTGATCTGTGTCTGCTCTGTGTGCTTATGGAACTATGTGAATCGAACTGATTCTAAAGTGTCTGGTATGGCCGAAAGTTCCCTTTGTTTCTCATGAAGAGATATCTTTTTTGCATAATTGTTCACAAGGTAAAAAGTTATACAAAACCTTGTAATTTCCAAAGATAAATGTTGACTTATTTAGATATTTAGCGAATGGATAATTGCTGAAGTGAATACGTTTGAACATTTTAAACCATTGTCAATTGAATGTGTATCATACTTTTGCTGCAATGAAGTAATATGAACAATGTGGGTGAACTAATCTGAATAAGGCGAATGAACTAACCTGAACAAGGCGGTGGAACTAACCTGAACAATGTAGGGGAACTAACCTGAACAATACAGGGGAACTAACCTGAACAAGGTGGATGTCCTGTTGGTGAGAATTCTCCGGGACCACATACTGGTCTGTGACCTTCAATAATAATATTGAATTAGCTTATCCAGCTGTGAAGACAGTTAGGATCAGATTTGACTTCTGATTCGAAAAAGCTTTTGAAAAACTATTGACCGAGTGTTCAACAGTTTGGATCCTGATAAGACGCCGAGTTACTCTGTGTCCTATTCTATTGATAAACTACAGTAAAAAACCCTCTAAACTGGAATTATAATAGAGAGCAATTTAGATACAGTTAAACCTCTCTATAACGGCCACTAAATTGTGTAAATTAGTTGGTATTTAGGGCAGGTGGCTGCTTAAAGTAAGGTGAAAGTAAAACAGAACGCTCCTATAGGAGCGTCCTGATTTACTTTCACCTTGCTTTAAGCAGCCATCTGCCTTTGACACAAAATAATTTATGTAATTTAGTGGCCGTTATAGAAGGGTTTTACTGTATATACTTTTAGGCAGGTGGCTGCTTAATGCAGGGTTAGAGGCAGAAACTATAGAATCATGTCTATAATACATGTATATCACAAGCAAACAGAGTAAACCCTGATCAGACGGCTCCTATAGGAGCCGTTTTATCTGGGTCTATTCTGTTTGCAAATGCGTAGAAAGGCGCATTTATGGAGTAAAAGGTGAGATAATGATAATAATCCAGGTGAGATAATGAGTCATTTAATTTCGTGATCAAATTAATGCAAAAAATACGTTTTTGATAAAAAAGAAATAGAAATATTCAAATATAAAAATGTAGCAGACGAAATACGTTTGCAGATGACGATACGTTGCTTAGCAGCGAAATAGTTAATAACATTTACAGCGACCATCTAGTGAAGAAATAAAACAGGAGTGTCTTTTAAAGCAACCAAGATTAACCTTTTCACTGCCGAAGTGATTACCTCTGCAAATAGTTTGGGTCCAGATGAGACGCCGAGTAACTCGGCGTATCATCAGGATCCGCACTGTTTGTTACTGTGGCTGCTTTTTGGAAACAAAAATGAAGAACATGAAAAAAAAGAAAATTGTAACAGACGACAAAGTTTGCAGACGACAAAATTTGGCAGCGAAAGAGTTAATGCAGAACAAAAGTAACACAGAAAACTTCAGTTGGACTTTGTTATCAAACGCTCAGAGGCGTAGTAAAATGCTCAGAATGAAGCGCTTAATGAAATACTCATTTAGAAACACTTAATGAAATACTCAGGGTGAAACGTAATGCTTATTGCACTGTAAAGCCTTTCATAAAATACTCAGATTAAAACGTTTAAAAAATCAGAATAAATTGCTTAATGAAATACTCTAAGAAAAGTGTTTAACCCTTTCGCTGCCAAACTCTGTCGTCTGCTAACTTTGTCGTCTGCTACAAATTTTCATTATTTTGATTTTCTTCATTTTTGTTTCAAAAACATAGTAACCGTAACAAACAGTTTGGATCCTGATGAGACGACGAGTTACTCGGCGTCTCATCTGGATCCAAACTGTTTGCATAGGTAATCACAGATTCGGCATTGGCAGCGAAAGGGTTAATTAAATACTCAGAGTAAAGTGATTAACCCATTTGCGCCCAGTGCAATCTTCAATGTTTCTATATTGGATTAGTCCATTTTTATCTAAGGGGTGTCTGGTCTAAATTTTCAATTTCGTTTTGTTTTATATTGAAATTCCTATCAGCAAACAGTGTAGACTCTGATCAGACGCCGCATTACGCGGCGTCTGATCATAGTCTAGACTGTTTGCCTACATCCCATATATGGGATCGTGGGTGCAAATGGGTTAATGAAATACTCTTAGAAAAGTGATTAATGAAATACTCTAAGAAAAGTGATTAATCAAATACTCAGAGAACAGTGATTAATGAAATACTCAGAGTAAACGCTTAATGAAATACTCAGAAAAAAGCGATTGGTGAAATGATCAGGGTTAAATGGTTCAAGAAATACTCATAGGAAACGCTTAATTAAGTACTCGGAGTAAAGCGCACAAAGGAATACTCACCGTAAATCGTTACAAAAAATAATCAAAGGAAGTACTTACTTACTGAAATAGAATAAACTCAGGGGAAAACGTTTAATGAAATACTGCAACGAAACCGTTTTGTGAAATATTCAGATTAGAATCAAAATAAAATGATGATTCTTTTATTCAGAAATCAAGTCATTATTAACTAAATGAAAAATACAATAAATTACCTGCACAATAAGCCATGGAACACCCAGGCAATGGTCTCAGGTAATATACCATGTATGGACCACAGTTTCGAACACTGATGGTAGTCTTGTACTGACAACAGTCTCCGTCAGACCTCATCTGACCACAGGCAGTTCGGGACACCGTACCGTCTTGTACCTAACATGGATATACAGTAGAACCTATTCTAAATGGCCATTCTTTTATTGACCATAGGTGTCTTAATCCATTACCTCATAGGCTATTTTTAGATACAATCTCTTTGAATAAATCTACCGAAAAGGAGCATAAACTAGAGAAAAGGAAACTTTTAGAATTTTGTAGTTTGAAACCATTGTGATAAATAGAGCATTTGCTCCTATAGGAGCAAATGCTTTATTTATCACAATGGTTTCTCAAAGTGACTTTTACAGAGTCGTCAAAAGTCGTCAATATGAGGGAATGTGTTAAAGGCAAGTGGTTATTTGATATATAAGGGCTTTCTGAATTACTTTTGACCTGCATTAAGCTACCAACTGCCTTACAGACCTATAATTAGACCTCTTTTTGATAGCCCATAAGACAGGTTATACTGTACTGTCATAACGTTTAACCTGATATACAGCCATAATGGTTAATCTATTCACCGCCATAATGGTTAATCTAATACATTGCCATAATGGTTAACGTAAATGTTACTAAGCCATAATGGTTAACCTAATAAAGAGCCATAATGGGTAAGCTAATATACATCTATAATGGTTAATCTAATACACAGCTATAATGGTTAACATGATATACATCTATAATGGTTAACTTGATATACAGCTATAATGATTAACCTAATATACAGCTATAATGATTAACCTGATATACAGCTATAATGGTTAACCTAATATACAGCTATAATGATTAACCCGATATACAGCTATAATGGTTAACCTAATATACAGCTATAATGATTAACCTGATATACAGCTATAATGGTTAACCTTATATACAGCAATAATGGTTAACCCAATATAAAGCTAACCTAATGTTAACCAAATGTAGAACCATAATGGGTAACCTTCAACATGATGAGTTTCGACGATTTGTTTTACTAGTCCAGATTTGGAAGTAGTATTTCTTTTATGTATTTCAGCGACGTAATCCATTTATCACACTTTCTATTGATGCATAAGGCATGTTTGCAAACAATAAAATTAAAGTTGATAAACAAAACCAACCTTAATTATAGATTATGTCTTCTGCGGTTATCGTCTGTTTTATGTTTCAAAGTGAAGTTTTGTTTATTTTTTTTATAGAAATGTAATCAGTGCCAAACAGTTTGTGTCCAGAGGAGATGCCGTGTTACTCGGTGTCTGATCTGGATCCAAACTGCTTGCAAAAGTTATCACATATTTGCCTATGTTATATAAAGTATATATCGGACTTTTAACCCTTACTGTGCGGGACATGAGTCACTAATGTCCTTTGCAAACAGTGTAGATCCAGATGAGAGGGTTCCTAGAGGAGATTCAACTGTATGTTTATAAGGTCGCTTAAGACAGGTTCGATTGTATGTTTCAACGTCTGAAATAGACATTTTCCATAGACTAAATTTTGCTCAGCACAATAAAGATGATTAATGTTGAATACTTACAGAGGGAGCGGAACCCTTCAGCCATATGGGTACATGGGTACCGCAATGATAAGGTTTAACACACTGTCCAAATGGCATTTCAGCACCCACAAACCTGTACCATCCCTCCGGGAGTACCCTATCACATATAAGCACGTCACTTCGCCTTGATTGGTAGGCCGTGCTTCTGTGGACTTCATCGATGAGGTTACTTGTCTGACAGGGGTCAATAGCTAAAACATACAGGAAAGAATACATAGGAACCTCGTCAACGATGTACTACATAGTTGACGCTTTTCAGTGTCTCCCACCCGCACCTCCTCTCCACCAAGGGGTTAAAATGGGTGCATGTGCAATATTGCGCCATATGTTAGCAGTGCTTAATATTGTAGGCGAATAACTAAATGACCAGGGAAGTAAATGTGCAGTCGGCTGAGCGGTCTTTCGGACTGAAAGTACATGTAGGTACTTTTTTGTGACTTTCCAGTGTAGACCCAGATCAGATGGCTACAGAAGGAGCAATCTGATCAGGATATACATTGTTTGCTTCTGAAATTATATAGAGTTGATCATACATTTTTTGTCTAAGCCAACAATTACCTTTTAATCTTTTAACTAATAAAAAATAAGTCAATGGTTGTCCATGGAGTGATTGAAATCCACGCATAAAAGGGTTAACCCTTTCCCTGTTCTATGTGTATTCCAAATTTCAATACCTACTGAATATTCATGCACAAAAAATTATAATGAGATGTTGAAGGTGGAACATTGTAGCCGTTTTAGAAAATAAATAAACTGGTAGTTCATATATTCCATTAGCAAACAGAGCAGACCCTGATCAGACGGCTCCTATAGGAGCCGTCTGATCTAGGTCTACTGTGTTTGCAAATGTGTGAAAACACGTTTATATGAGGGAAAGGGTTAACTCACAGAATCCGTGATAACCTTTGACCCAGGGGAGACGCCGATTTACTCTGCGTCTCCTCTGGGTCCAAATTGTTTGTCACTGATTATAGTTTTGAAAACTATAAGAAGACAACGCCATTTTGAAACCTAAAGGAAACGATACTGTTAGCTCAGATGAAATTTGTTTGATGCCGAAAGGGTTGCCCTTTCACTTCGTAAATATTCACATGAATATCAATTAACCCTTTATCTGATGATATTGATGTCAGAATTAATGACGTCATGAATTTTAAGTCCCTGGATATGCATAATTGTTTATGAAGATAGGGTATTTTTGACATGGCAGTAAATGTAAAATTACATCGTATACAATGTACAGTGTAATTCTTTTGCAGTAAAACCCCATTTAAGCCTGAATTCTAGTAGAGAAGAATTTAGATACTGTTAGGCAGGTGGCTGTTTAATGCAGGATGAAAGTCATGCAGAAAGCTCCTAGAGGAGCTTTCTGCATGACTTTCACCCTGCATTAAGCTAACACCTGTCTCCAAGACCGATATTTATACTAAATTGAACGTCCGATTTAGACAGGTTCTACTGTAGCAAACAGAGCATACGCTGACCAGGAGGCTCCTACATAAACTGTTTCATATGGGTCTACTATAGCAAACAGAGCATACGCTGACCAGGAGGCTCCTACATGAACTGTTTCATATGGGTCTATTGTAGCAAACAGAGCATACGCCTGACCAGGAGGCTCCTGCGTGAACTGTTTCATATGGGTCTATTGTAGCAAACAGAGCATACGCTAACCAGGAGGATCCTACATGAACTGTTTCATATGGGTCTATAGTAGCAAACAGAGCATACGCCTGACCAGGAGGCTCCTGCGTGAACTGTTTCATATGGGTCTATTGTAGCAAACAGAGCATACGCTGACCAGGAGGATCCTACATGAACTGTTTCATATGGGTCTATTGTAGCAAACAGAGCATACGCTGACCAGGAGGATCCTATATGAACTGTTTCATATGGGTCTATTATAGCAAACAGAGCATACGCTGACCAGGAGGATCCTATATGAACTGTATCACGTGGGTCTACTCTGTTTGCAAAAGTGTCAAAAGACTATCAGTTTATACACGTCTGTAAAAATCACACATTGAAACTACAGTGCTCCCTCTCTACAACGACATCCTTTGGGATACGGAGAATGTATGTGTTGTTTGGAGGGAGTTGTTGTAGGGAGGGAAAATCAAACATAATTAGCTTGTTTGCAGATCCCCAGATAAGGTGTACTTCGAGAATTAAAACCGTTATGCCTCTATCAACCCCTATGTTGTGACCACTCTTTAGAATCGTCACAAAGTGACGATTCTAAAGAGTGGTCACAACATAGAGTTTGATGGAGGCATAAAGAAAATACGATGGAAAAAGTTGTTTCTGGAGCCTTGTTGTTTCGGAAACAGTGACATGCGTTGTTGTAAGGAGGGAATCGTTATTGAGAGGGCCCTTGTAGGGAGGGAGCACTGTATTGTAATAAATAGAGCATTTGCTCCTATAGGAGCAAATGCTCTATTTATCACAATGGTTTCAAACTACAAAATTCTATTTTTTTCCTTTTTCTCTAGTTAATGCTCCTTTTTCAGTACATTTATTCAAAGAGGTTGGGTCTAAAAGTAGCCTATGAGGAAATGGGTTAAGTTAAGTCATATTATTACAAATGAAACAAGCGCTGCCTTGACAAACCGTGTAGAATCAGACCCATAACGTAATTATCCTTAAAGAAATATCTGGTCTGTGTCTATTCTGGTTACAAAAGCATGTATATGAATATGAGTATATGTGGATAAATGGTTAATCTTTAGCCTGCTAATAAAACTTCGCTAGAAATAAAATATTCTCTGCTACACATCAATCTTTAACCCATTCCCTCATATTGATGACTTTTGACGACTCTGTAAAAGTCACTTTGTGAAACCATTGTGATGAATAGAGCATTTGCTCCTTTGATCCGTTTCGGTAGATTTATTTAAAAAGGTTATGTCCTGCGGGACCCGTCTGATCTTGGTCTACTCAGATCAGATGAAAAGGTGTATCCTTCAAGTAAAGGGTTAATTTAAATAGTCCCTACCTTCCACTGTCAGGACACAGGCCAGTAGAACAACAAGAGCCGATACCGCCATTGCGTGGTCAAATTCTACAGCATTATAAGCTAAAATTAAGGGCACTCCTTATCTCAAAATATTGTACAGTGAGAACTCAATAGTTCGATGTTTTAGTAATGAATAATTGAGAAGTTATGTTGGCAGATGGCTGCTTAATGCGTGATGAAAGCCACGTAGAAAGCACCTAGGGGAGCTTACTGCACAACTTCCATCCAAAAATAAGCTGCCACCTGTCCTAAAGACTCGTAATTATACTCATATTAGTATTCGAACTATTGGGGATTTACTGTATATCCAAAATGGGTCAAACTTCCAGTAATAACCGATAGGGTCACCGTGTATTCAATAATTTTAGTGAGAGGGTAATTGAATTTGGTTCACTGTGACAGAGCATACAGTGCCGATGGATGAGCTGATGGACGAGTGACGAGTTGATGGATGAGCTGATGGATGAGTAATGAGTCGAGGGATGAGTGGTGAGCTAATTGATGAGTGACGAGCTGACTGTTGAGTGACGAGCTGATGGATGAGTAACGAGCTTACGGATGAGTAACGAGCTGACTGTTGAGTGACGAGCTGACGGATGAGTGACGAGCTGACGGATGAGTGAATAGTTGTTGGATGAGTGACGAGCCGACGGATGAGTGACGAACTGATGGATGAGTGACGAACTGACGGATGAGTGACGAACTGATGGATAAGTGACGAGCTGACGGATGAGTAAAAACTGATGGATGAGTGACGAGCTGATGGATGAGTGACGAGCTGACGGATGAGTGACGAACTGATGGATGAATGACGAGCTGATGGATGAGTGAAGAACTGATTGATGAGTGACGAGCTGATAGATGAGTGGCGAGCTGACGGATGAGTGACTACCTGATGGATGAGTGACGAGCTGACGGGTGAGTGACGAACTGATGGATGAGTGACGAGCTGACAGATGAGTGACTACCTGATGAATGAGTGACGAGCTGACGGATGAGTAAAAACTGATGGATGAGTGACGAGCTGATGGATGAGTGACGAGCTGACGGATGAGTGACGAACTGATGGATGAATGACGAGCTGATGGATGAGTGAAGAACTGATTGAAGAGTGACGAGCTGATGGATGAGTGACGAGCTGATAGATGAGTGGCGAGCTGACGAATGAGTGACTACCTGATGGATGAGTGACGAGCTGACGGGTGAGTGACGAACTGATGGATGAGTGACGAGCTGGCGGATGAGTGACTAGCTAATGGATAAGTGATTATCTGATGGATGAGTGACTACCTGATGGATGAGTGACTACCTGATTGATGAGTGACTAGCTGATGGATGAGTGACGATCTGAAGGATGAGTGATGAGCTTGTGAATCACTGATGGATGAGTGGTTTGCCGATATTATGAGTGATTAGCTGAAAGATGAGCGATGAGGTAATGGAAGAATGATCATCTGAAGAATGAATGATAAACTGAAGGATGAGTAATGGAAGTTGTATAGTGCAGCCACTAATGAACAGTTGGGCAGAATTGGGACCCCTATCGGGTTAGCGCCCGATCTGGATCCAAACCGTTACTTATCCTATTCCGATATGTGACATGAGTTTGAGATCCTACCGGCCTAAATCGTATCCCGGAACAACAGGGCGCTGGAATTTGAAGTGGGGACGCCGAAGACGTGATTAACTGATGTATGAGTGAATTATTGATGCATTGGTTATTAACTGGTGGATGAGTGACTAGCAGATGGATGGGTAATTAGCTGATGGATGAGTGACTAGCAGATGGATGGGTAATTAGCTGATGGATGAGTGAGTAACTGAAAAGTGATTAACTAAAATATGTCTGATTAACTGATGAGTCGTGATTAGTTGGAGGGTGAGTGATGAACTGATGTATGAGTGATGAGCTGATGGAGTGTGATTATCTGATGGATGAGTGATGAACTGATGGACGGATAGTTAGCTGATGGACGCGTGATTAACTGATGTATGAGTGATTAACTGATTGATTAGCTTATGGATCGGTAATTGTCTGACGGATGAGTTATTAATTGATGTATAAGTGCTTTACTGATGAATGAGTGATTAACTTATGAATGCGTGATTAGATGAGTAACTAACTGAAAAATGATAGATGATCTGATGGGTGCGTAATAAGCTGGAGGATGACTGATTAGCCAGTGGATGAGAGATTAGCTGACGGATGAGTGACTGGCTGATATATGAGTGATGAGCTGACAGATTAGTGATTTGATGGATGAATGATGAGCTGATGGATTATCATAAGCTGAACGATGGGTGATGACTTGAAGGACGAGTGATGACCTGAACGACGAGTGATGACCTGAACGATGAGTGATGACCTGAATGATGAGTGATGACCTGAACGATGAGTGATGACCTGAAGGATGAATGATAAGCTGACGAATTAGCTGAATGAAGAGCTGAACTTTCTGGCACAGTGACTATTGCTCCAGTGAATGACTTACATTCACAACAAAAACGGAATGGAAAGACAAATATAATAAATTGGAGACGTCAAGCAGATAGGTATCCTGCACAACATATTACAGTAAAACATCGCTAATCAGAAACAATTGATAAAGAGAAAATGAGAATTTTAGACGAGTTTTCTCCGTGATCAAATTTAGCTGCCACCCGATTTAACCCATTACCTCATAGGCTATTTTTAGATACAACCTCTTTGAATTAATCTACCGAAAAGGAGCATTAACTAGAGAAAAGGAAAATTTTAGATTTGTGTAGTTTGAAACCATTGTGATAAATAGAGCATTTGCTCCTATAGGAGCAAATGCTCTATTTATCACAATAGTTTCACAGAGTGACTTTTACAGAGTCGTCAAAAGTCGTCAATATGAGGGAATGGGTTAAAGACCGTTAAAGATGTAGGAGCCGTCTGATCTGGGTGTACTCTGTTTGAAAATGCGTGAAAAGGCGTTTATATGAAGGAAAAGGTTCAGCGACCAACCGACTCAACGAACCAGTATTAGACCACTCTAGTGGGTGCATTAAAGGGCCACAACATACATAGTACATGTTATCACTGACCGGCACATTGTGACCAAATACTTGTAGGATTTTGTATTTATCTATACTTAGAAAATTAGCTCAGTTGTTATACTCTTTGGAACTACATTTCAAGGTATGAATAATCCCAGTTGAAACTAAGTAAATAGAACATATTCTTGTTGGATCTATCTTATATAGAGGTCTGCTCTTAATATTCAAAAAAAGGGTAATCCCTTTCAATACGTGAAATGCGTGTAATGACATTTACAGACAGTGTAGACCTAGATCCTAAAGCAGCCCCCTGATCAGAATCTTCACTGTTCGTCATTCAAAATCAAAAGAGCTAGAACATTAACCCTTAGCCTGCTATGTAAATGAAGTCTACTTAAACTCCGATCTGTCACAGTTTTCACTAGTTTTCGATTCGTTCAGGCTTTTGCTAGACTATTGACTGAGTGTCAAACAGCTTGGATCCTGATGAGACGCCGAGTTACTCGCAGAGTGTCAAACAACATGGATCCTGATGAGACGCCGAGTTACTCGCAGAGTGACAAACAGCTTGGATCCTGATGAGACGCCGAGTTACTCGCAGAGTGTTAAACAGCTTGGATCCTGATGAGACGCCGAGTTACTCGCAGAGTGTTAAACAGCTTGGATCCTGATGAGACGCCGAGTTACTCGCAGAGTGACAAACAGCTTGGATCCTGATGAGACGCCGAGTTACTCGCAGAGTGTCAAACAACATGGATCCTGATGAGACGCCGAGTTACTCGCAGAGTGTTAAACATCTTGGATCCTGATGAGACGCCGAGTTACTCGCAGAGTGTCAAACAACATGGATCCTGATGAGACGCCGAGTTACTCGCAGAGTGTTAAACAGCTTGGATCCTGATGAGACGCCGAGTTACTCGCAGAGTGTCAAACAACATGGATCCTGATGAGACGCCGAGTTACTCGCAGAGTGTCAAACAGCTTGGATCCTGATGAGACGCCGAGTTACTCGCAGAGTGTTAAACAGCTTGGATCCTGATGAGACGCCGAGTTACTCGCAGTGTGTTAAACAGCTTGGATCCTGATGAGACGCCGAGTTACTCGCAGAGTGTTAAACAGCTTGGATCCTGATGAGACGCCGAGTTACTCGCAGAGTGTCAAACAACATGGATCCTGATGAGACGCCGAGTTACTCGCAGAGTGTTAAACAGCTTGGATCCTGATGAGACGCCGAGCTACTCGGCGTCTCATCTGGATTCAAGCTGTTGGCAAATGTCAGTTGGGTCGCGCTTAGCAAGCAAAGGGTTAAGCCTTTTATATTAAATAGACTCTATTATTAAACAGTGGCTGGCAATCCCCCTTTGAATATCCTGCATGGAATGGGTCAACCCTTCACTCTATAAATACGCCTTCCTACGCCTATGCAAACACAATAGACCCAGATCGGATAGCTCTCCTGTAGGAGCTGTCTAATCTAGGTATGCTCTATTGGCTTATGAAATAATATAGATGTGACTCTACAGTTTCTGCCACGGAAAAATTTCCCATGTTCATATGCCATTATAAAAATGAACCTACCTATCTATTCTTACTCGTAATCAGTTCCATAAGGGTTAGATTGATAAGGCAATAGGTGAAGTATATCAGTGACATATATCCCCTTGACTGCTGCACTTTCAGAGTTAAATAGTCCATCACGATTTAACGAACGAGGCCATTAGAATTAAGTCGTATAATTTGCGAGAGGATTTTGAATGACAAACAGTGCAGATCCTGATCAGAGAATTCCTCTAATAGCCATCTGATATGTTTCTACACTGTTTGAAAATGCCAGTTCACTCGTTTTCCGCATTCAAATGCTTAACGCTGAGCTGGGCAACATTTAGTTGGTGGAAAATGCAGTACTTCAGCTTTTTATTTTTCTAGTATTAGCCTACTTTCAAAAGGACACATTTTGAATCCTGAGGAAACGCCTTCTTACACTGTATTGCGTCTGGACCAGTCAGTTTGCAATGATACAGTAAACCCCCTCGAAACCGGACGTTCAATTTAGTATAAATATCGGTCTTGAAGACAGGCTACTGCTTAATACATGGAGAAAGTCGTGCAGAAAACTCCTCTAGGAGCGCGGTGGTCTAGTGGTAACGCGCTTGACTATCAGTCCGGAGGTCCAGGGTTCAAATCCCGGTCCCTCCCGGAAATTTCAGAGACGCTTTTCCGTGTCTCTTACCCGCACCTCCTCTCCACCAAGGGGTTAAAATGGGTACCTGTGAGGGTCACTCGCCGGTACTGCGGCTGCATGATTGTGCCATATGTTAGCAGTGCACAATATTGTAGGTCGATGACCAGGGGAGTAAATGTACAGTCGGCTGAGCGGTCATTCTGACTGAAAGTAGACTATAACTAGGTACTTTACTTTCACCCTGCATTAAGCAGCCACCTGCCTAAAAGTATCTAAATTCTTCTCTACTAGAATTCCGGTTTGGAGGGGTTTTACTGTATATGTAATTAGAATTTTGCCCGAATTATGCCAAAGGTTAACCCTCTCATGCTTAGCATGTGTTGGCTGTAATTTGATAACAGCTTGGATGCAGATGAGAAGCCGAGTAACTCGGCATCTCATTAGGATCAAATATGTTGTACACTTGATCAATAATTTCTCATCGGATTGAACATATAGGAAGTGAAGTGAAATTTTGAGCAAAATAGATATTGGGCAAATATGGGGCGAAGTTATGTTTATCAGATGACCTTCAAAACAGAGATTGGGCAGATATGGGTTAGGTCATGTTTCTCAGATGACCTTCAAGATAGTTTATTGACAGAACATGGTTGCTTATGATTTAAGGCAGACGTCTGAGTTTGTACAGTATTGAACAGGGAAAGGTTTTAAGTATGAAAGCTTAAGCTGATCTTCTTCTATTTCTTTTCGAAAATACAGTGAACCCTCATTATACCGGCATTCGTTACAATGGCACCCTCGTTATTCCGGCAGTATGCATTGAAACACCATCACCGTTAACTCTTTGAAACAGCCACTGAATAAATAGGTGTAATGCCAATAGCACAGGTGATTGCTTAACTATTTCACTGCCAAATGCTGTCGTCTGCTAACTTTTTCGTCTGTACAAAATTTCATTTTTTTTGATTTTCTTTATTTTTGTTTCAAAAACATAGTAACAAACAGTTTGGATTCTGATGAGACGCCCGGCGTCTCATCTGGATCCAAACTGTTTGCATAGGTAATCACAGATCCGACATTGGCAGCGAAAGGGTTAATGCAGAACACACGAAGTGCAAAAAGCTCGATAAGGGGGGTTTTGCACTTCTTGTGTTCTGCATTAAGCGATCACCTGTTGGTACTAGTTTAAAACTGGCCAAATGGTTCCTTTCATTTAAACTCGTTATATAACGGCAACCTCGTTATACCAGCACAATGTCTGGAAACACTGTAATTCAAAGTGCCAAAGAGAATCAAAAGGATGGATGGGGCATCGACTTAACCGTTTCCTTCATATAAACGTGTTTTCACGCATTTGCAAACAGAATATATCCAGATCAGATGGCTCCTATTGGAGTCGTCTGATCTTGGTCAGCCCTGTTTTCTAATGTAGTTTGAAATATCCGTTTCTTTAATTTCTAACAAGGCTACATTTTTTTTCCATATTTCATTTTAACTATTTGTCCATGAATATTCAGTAGGTATTGAACTTTGAAATAAATAAAACAGGGAAAGGGTTAATGCTAATGTTTCAATAAATTCTCCCACACTATGCTAATGGCTAACCCTTGATCTGCCTCATGAATATTAATGTACAAAATAATGACATCATGCGGTATTGTATTTGTTAGCTTTATATATATATATATATATATATATATATATATATATATATATATATATATATATATATACACATATATAAAGACTAAATGTTATATGGCTTTAAAATCTTTAATTAATAACTTAAAAATGCGCGACGCGTTTCATCAGATCATCAGGTTGTATTCTATTGCCAGTTAATATATATATATATATATATATATATATATATATATATATATATATATATATATCGGTATGTGAACACAGAATTTATTAGCTTAACCCTTTCCCTGTTCCATATTTATTCTAAATTTTAATACCTACTGAATATTCATGGACAAAATAGTTATAATGAAAGGTGGTTCAATGTAGCCATTTTAGAAAGTAAAGAAACAAATATTTCAAATTTAGTAGCAAACAGAGCAGACCCAGATCAGACGGCTCCTCTAGGAGCCGTCTGATCTGGGTCTGCTCTTTTGCAAATGCGTAAAACACTTTTACGTAATACGTAATGCGTAAAAACACTTTTATATGAGGGAAAGGGTTAAGCAGAAACTGTAGGATTAACCAGTATTAGTCCATAAGCAAGCAGAGCAGACGTTGGTCAGAGGATTCCAATAGGAGTCGTCTGTCTGATCTGAATCTACGCTGTTCGCAACGACGTGAAAGGGCGTCTATATCAGGGTTCAGGATATCTTTAGAGACACACAGAGCACTGTTTTCAATAACATTTCTTAAACCATTTCCTTCATGTAAACACCTTTTCACGCCTTTGCAAACAGAGTAGACCCAAATCAAACGATTCCTATCGGAGGCGTTTGATCAGGATCTGCTGTGTTTGCTTATGAAATTAAACTAGATCTGGTTCTACAGTGTCTTCTATTACCGCGATTTCATGTAAAGATATTCCATTATAAAATTCAGATAACAAATAGTCATTTGTTATTCATACATGAATGTTAAACGGTTAAAGGGTTAACCCTTTCCTTCATATCAGCGCCTTTTCACGCATCTGCAAACAGAGTAGCTCCAGATCAGACGGCTCCTATATGAGTCATCTGATCAGGATCTGCTCTGTTTGCTAATGTAATTTAACAGAACTGTGTCTTTAGTATCTAAAATGGCTACATTGTTTTACTTTACATATTCCATTATAACTATTTGGCCTTGAGTATTCACTATGTATTGAAATTTTGAATAAATATAGAACAGGGAAATGGTTAATTGCGTGAGAATGTTTATCTACTGTTTCTAAGTGCTTGTAGAAGTCATACTAACGTTGTTTATTTCCTGTTTCTAACTAAGTGTTTGTAGAGTACAGTAAAACCTCTCTATAACAGCCATTGAATTGTGTTAATTGTTTGGTAGTTAGGATGGGTGGCTGCATAAAGCAAGGCGAAAGTAAATCAGAACGCTCCTATAGGGGCGTTCTGTTTTACTTTCACCTTGCTTTTAACAGCCACCCGCCTTTAACACACAATACTTGATGTAGTTTAGTGGCCGTTATAGAGAGATTTTACTGTATATCTCTTTAACGATACGCAATACAAATAATCCAGTCTGTACCTTTTCATACATATTGTTTACTTTGAGCAATTGTATGACTGCCACACTCGTAAACAACCTGTAAAAGATCTTCAATTAGTTATGCTGAAATGAACAGCATATTCGGTTACGTTTCTCTGTTTGTCGTTTTCAAAAAATGTTTGCAAACAAGGAAATTTAAAACGACGAATATATACATGTGCACATACTATTCTCACATCTTTTAACTCTATACCAGATAACGAACGTCTTTGCAAACAGAATGGACCAATATCAGACAGCTCTGAACGGACCCGTCTCATCTGGGTCTGCTCCGATTACACCTGTCTCCAAGACCGATATTTACATGAAATTGAATTTCCGATTTAGAGAGTTTTACTGCATACAAATTAGCCGAATTTGTTTAAGTGTATAACATAAATGAGCATTTTAACCAAGACACAAACTACAGAATCATACGAGGGCGAGTCAATAAGTAACCAGCCTACATTACTTCTGGTCGAGATCGAGATCTTCTTTTTCTATGTAGTTCCCCTCTAGAATTATACATTTCGTCCACCGGTGTTCCAGTGACATAAGTCCAGAACTGAAGAAACCATTGTCCTTTGCATTGACCCACCCCTCTACTGCCGCCACAACTTCTTCATCGGACCGGAAATGACGTCCACGGATATCTTTTTTTCAAATTTGAGAATAGGAAATAGTCGCTAGGAGCTAAGTCCGGCGAATAGGCGAGGTGCAGTATGATTCCATACCCATTTCGCTCTACAGCATCCATTGCAACCTTGCAAGTGTGGACCCGTGCATTGTCTTGCTGGAGAAGAATCCCTTTAGAAAGTTTGCCTCGTCGTTTTTCCTGGATTGCGATTCTCAGTTGGTCTAGTAGGTTTGCATAATACATGCCATTGATTGTTTTTCTCTTTGGTAAAAAGTCCAACATGATAACTCCTTTGGCGTCCCAAAATACTGTGGCCATCACCTTGCCAGCCGAGGGCTGCGTCTTGGACTTCTTGGGTCTCGGGGATCCGGGTCCTACCCATTGGTGACTTTGAGCCTTGTTTTCTGGTTCATAATAATGAACCCAGGCCTCATCTACAGTTATAAGGCGCACAGGAAAATCATTTTATTCGACCTGAACTGCTTCAACAACGCGCTGCTTATTGATGCTCTGGTTGCCATTTGCCCCTCGCTAAGGACCCAACGGGCTGTTAGCTTGCGCATTTCCAAACGATCATGTAAGATGATCCGAACACTACCATGTGAAATGTCTAATGTCTTTGCTATTTCTTCCATCTGAATACGTCTGCCCGAGTACACAAGACCCGGCACTTTTTGGCAAATTTCGTCATCGGTGGCATCTAATGGGCGTCCGGACCTGGTTTCGTCTTCTAAAGACGTTCTACCACGTTTGAATTCCGCAAACCAGAATTTAACTTGAGCATATGGTGGTGCAGAAGACTCATAAACAACAATTAGCTCGCTATGAATTTCATTGCCTGTTTTCGCTTTCAAAAACAAGTACCGAATTACAGCATGGTACTCCAGTTTTGAAGAAAAACAAACCTTGGTGTCGCTAGCCATCTTTGACAGACGGTTTCTATTCAATGAATGTGCTAATATGGATTAACATTTGCTCCTATGCCTAAAACATGTATTACAAAAAGGCATGAAAATCGTGGCCGTGTTGACCAGCTAGAAGTAGGCTAGGCTGGTTACTTATTGACTGGCCCTCGTATCTATATCATTTCATAAACAGAACAGAACACTGATTAGACGGCTCCTGTATTTGAAATGTGACCTTGGACTCTATGAGATCAAAGATTAATCTGTCCAGTGTAAAGCTGTGTTTTCTTATGAAATTATATATGTATTAAAACATATCTAGTAGATATTAAAATATTACATTATATATATTCTATATTTCATGTCACAGTCCTATAATGCCCCTTTACATATTGCCATTATAATAAGCTACAGTTGAACTTCGATAGCTCGAACTTGGATAACTCGAACTTCGGGATAACTCGAACAAAAAGTTCAGTCCTTCCGAAACTTACAATACAGAATTACTCTAAGATTTATTGCTACAGATATATTGAAACACATTTGACAGCTTAATACAGGTCTAAAGTAATGCTGAAAGCTCCACAGGAGCTTTCAGCATTACTGTGGATCTGTATTAAGCTCTGGTCTAGAGAATTTTTTCAGATTAGAAATAGGATTACTCGAACGTCTGTTATTTCGATCTATTTTTTTTTATGTACGGTCCCTTGAAGTTCGAGTTATAGAAGTTCAACTGTAATTGATATCCATGCAGTCATTATGGTGTAGCCGGGTAGAGATTGCGATGAAACTGTTGATAGGTTTTAGACTGTGTGCCTTGATAGCTCGGTCGTTAGAATGTTGGCATGAAAAGCCAAGGGTCCTGTGTTCAAAACCCGGTCGAGTCATAACTGTTTCACTTATGTAAGCGCATTTTGACGCATCTGAAAACAGAGTATACCCAGATCAGACGGCTCCTATAGGAGCCGTCTGATCAGGGTCTGCTCTGTTTGCTTATGGCGTAATATAGATCTGATTCTACATTTTCTGCCTGAGCCGAAATATCCTGTGTTCATATGCCATTATGAAAAATAATCCTATTAATATTCATGACGTCATTATTTCCTACATGAATATTCATCAGGAAAAGGATTAAGACAGGTTATACTGCCTTTGAGAAACTACATGCCGAGTATATCAAACAACCTGGCTCCTAATAAGAACCGAATTTCTCATCTAGATCCAAACTGTTTGTAAATATAGATCTTGCTCAACATGATAAAAGTTAAGTAATTGTTGAAATGGACTATTCCAAAATCCATAAAGGTCAAGCTTACCGTGAATATTCAGAACTACCTTTAACCCTTTCCTCCATGAATATTCATGCAAACAAATAATGGCGCCATGAATATCAATAAGATTAATTTGTTATAATAGCACATAAACAAATGATTGTTTGGCCAAGGAAGAAACTGTAGGACCATATCTATATCATATTGTAAGCAAACAGAGCAGACCCTGATCAGACGGCTCCTATAGGAGCCGTCTGATCTGGGTCTACTCTGTTTGCAAAGGCATAGAAAGGCGTATTTATGGAGTAAAGGGTTAAGAAAGGTGTAACATGACAAACAGTGTAAACCCTGATGATATTGATCCTCTTGGAGTCCTCTTTTCTGATTGTTTACAAAAGACAATAGTGACTCGTTTCCCGCATTGAAAGAAGTAAATGTTTTTTTATTTGTTTGTTGTTATAAATTGCGTCCTTCACCGGGACTTTATTTATTAAAAGCGCGTGCATGCTTGCAAAAGGAAACTAAATAAAAGAAAAATCTCTACAAACCAAGGTTATTTGGTGGATTAGATGCCCTGTTGTTACTACACAAGGTAATAAATCTACTGTTTCTTGTTTTACTAGATTTAGTAAAAGGTTAATAGCGAATTGAGCATAAAATAAAAAGCTGCTTAACCTTTTCGGCGCCAAATTTCTAATTGTCGTCTGCAAACCACTTTTGTTAAATCATTTGGTAAACTAAGGAAAATGAGATAAATAAATGTGAATGTCAAAGGAATAAAGCAAATATATAGAAATAGAGTTTTAGACAAAAGGTGAAGCCCCTGATCAGACGCCGCCTTGAAATGGCGGTATCTGATCTGGGACTGCACTATTTGTCGTGGTGCATTTATGCGACATTCCACCTTCATCATGTCAAGTTTCTTGCAACTACAGTAGGGCCTGCCTTAAACGGCCAACAGAGAGAGGTCTAATTATAGGTTTGTAAGGCAGGTGGTAGCTTAATGCAAGTCAAACGTAACGCAGAAAGCTCCTATATGAGATTTCTGCATTACTTTTGCCATGCATTAATCAATCACCTGCTTTTTAACACTCCTATATTCAATAAATAAATTTCCGCTTAAAACGGATTCTATGTAGATTTAATAAAAGACAAAAGAGAATTAAAAATAAAGTAAAAGACTGTTTAATTCAACATCTGACCTTCATATTGTCAAGTTAACCCTTTCCCTCATATAAACGTGTTTTCACGCATTTGCAAACAGAGTAGACCCAGATCAGACGGCTCCTAGAGGAGCCGTCTGATCAGGGTCTGCTCTGTTTGCTAACAGAATTTGATAGATCTGTTTCTTTGCTTTCTAACCTGTCTACAATGTTACACCTCCCATATTTCTTTATAACTACTTTATTAATGAATATTCAGTAGGTATTGATATTAGTAATAAACATAGAACAGGGAAAGGGTTAAACAAATTAAAGCGCTGAAATAGTTAAAAGACTGGCGGAAAAGTAGCCCCGCCCCTGGCAGTCTTGTTTTTTGAGATATCAACATCATTTTAGAAATGTTGGCACAGTTTTATCAGAGAACTACTTCTGTCTAGTATCATTCAAATCTGACCTCTTGGTTTGGAGAATATTTCTTAAGATATTTCTTCTTGTTGCCATGGCAACCAGAGTTCATGGATCCGGATTCTTTAGCAATTCTGATAGAGCTTCATACCAAGATCATTTATCTGAAGTTCGGTTACATTCTACCATGCGGTTTCAGAGAAGACGTCGTTTATAGCTATTGCCGACGAACGGGTGGACAGACAGACGGATGGACGGACAGACATCCTTGGAAACATGAGTGATAATTGAGATGATAATAAGAAAATAAAAATATGTTTTTCTATTCAACTGTAAATTACAACATCAGCATGACAACTACGACGCATTTCATGCCATAATTTGCAATAAAATTGCACAGAAAAAGAAGTATGCAATGTAAACGCAAAAGTTACCAGCCCTTACAGTAGAACCTGTCTTAAGAGACCATTAATTTATTGAACAAAGGAGTTTTAAAAAGCAGGTGGTTGCTTAATGCAGGGCAAGAGTAATGCAGAAAGCTCCTATATTAGCTTTATACATTACTGTTGACCTGCATTAACATATTCCCTCATATAGACGACTTTTGACGACTCTGTAAAAGTCACTTTGTGAAACCATTGTGATAAATAGAGCATTTGCTCCTATAGGAGCAAATGCTCTATTTATCACAATGGTTTCAAACTACAAACTTCTAAATTTTCCTTTTCTCTAGTTAATGCTCCTTTTCGGTATATTTATTCACAGAGGTTGATTCTAAAAATAACGTATGAGGTAATGGGTTAAGCTACCACCTGCTTTATAGGTTCATAGTTACTCCTCCTTTTAAGGGTCGTTTAATTAAGACTGGTTCTACTGTACTGATATTTATCTGGAAATATCTGTAACCGAGAGAAAGATTTTTAAAACAGTAGCGCTTTACATGGAAACTGATTTTAGAGTTACACAGACAATACACGTCTGTAAATACAACAGAGCAATCCTGAAAACTGGGTCAGCCTTGTGCCGTATTTCACATCACAATTGTAAAGGATTACCCTCTAGAAAACACGACAGTTCTACTGATGACAGTATTTGCAACCTAGAAATAATAAGACGACACATAAAGACGACATTTAAAGAATCAAAATTGTATAAATATGACAAAATACACACTTCGTTTTGGAAGAAAGGTCTGTCAATTCATGCGCGTGTGAAACGTTCTGAAAACGTTTTGATCATACCATTCACGTGACCGCATCAATGCTATAATTTGCTCTTTTTTGTCTTCCCGTTTTGGTAATGGTTTTCAAATATGTTATTTACTTTTCCTTCCCGAAATATACAGGAATGCTTCGGATCACTCTCAATATGATAAGAGTGAGATTTCAAGGGACACTATTTTTTAACCGCTTATATCCTCATCAGCATTTGACCTAGAATCGCAGGCACCAGGGGTGGATCGACAGTTCTAGTTCAAATAGTAGTCAAGTGGTATGTTGTTGTATTGAACATATGCGATTAGACATATGGATCCGCCTACGGTGCATTAATACACAACAATGTTAAATCGGACGTGGCATTGGTACAATAGTTGAATCCTATTTGCGGTACTTCAGACTGGCTTCCGCCAGTCTAAAAAGCATTTGAAGCGCATTTTACCACTTCTTTAAGTGCCTTACTTTACTTGTTACGTGTTGTCATATACAGTATAATCCTGCTTATACAATCACTTTATAAAAAGCCACTGGTGTCGTTTAAAGCGGGTGGTTGCTTAATGCAGGACGAAAGTTATACAGAAAGCTCCTATAGGAGCTTTCTGAATAACTTTCGTCCTGCATTAAGCTACCACCTGCCTCTTCCACCCTGAATTATGCTCATTTTTGGTGGTCGCATTAGAGGGGTTTTACTATACAATGTATATTCTTTCATCAGTTCTATTTAACAGATAATCAACCATGAACGACACAGAGGCCGTGGACGTTCTAGAAACGCTTCACCAGGAGGTATTGTTTAAGTTCATCCCCGTTATCGTCATCTTGGCCGTTACGTGTGTAATGGGGATCGCTGGTAATGCCTTTACGATCTGCTTCTACGGTGCTGTCGCCACTAAAACACCCTCAGTTTTCCTCATCACCGTTCTCGCAAGCGTGGATCTTGCTGTCTGTGTTCTCATGATTCCCAACATGGTGGAAATGGGCGTTAACGTGAAGTATACGAATGCTGCAGCATGCAAAATCATGCACTTTTTGGGACATTTGACTATCATGACGTCGGCTCTTATTTTGTGGTTTATTGCGATAGACAGATACAGACATGTATGCTGTCCATTCAAGAAACAGCTTACTTTTCAAATAGCAAGAAGGGTAGTTATAACCCTGAGTGTTGTTTCATTTTTGCTTTCAATCCGAGATTTTGCCAATTTCGACATCATTGAATTTTCTGTTCCAAAAGAAGGAATCAACGAATCGGAGGTCCTCGGTCATTACTGCACAACAACAGATGATCCTGATTTCAAGCTCAGCGTGACTTTGTTCCATTCTATTGACGCTGTTGTGTTCGTGGTGGTACTCGTTACCTTGTTTTTTTCATACGGCAAAATCATATGGACAATTAAGAATGGAGGGTTTGTCGCTGCTGCTGCAGATAGCAAAGAAAAGCAGCATGCATTATCAAAAACAAGCGATTTTGAAAGCCAGACTGAAACGTGTAATTCAGATACAATCTCATGTGAGCAGAAAAAATCACAAATGTGTGAAGCAACGGTTTCGGTGAAAGCGGACAAGTCCGGCAACAAAAAACAGCGTGAAAAGAAGAAGAAATCAACGTCGTCAAAAATAAAAAAGACAGAAAGATCAATCACGTTCATGATGCTTATCGTATCCTTCATATTCTGTCTCTGTTTTCTGCCGTACTTCACTATCAAGATTGGAATACGTTCTTACACCAGTGCCAGTCAGCTTGAACTTGGAGCCATCATCCAGCTGGGGATCAGGTTATCATACATCAACAGTTTTGCCAATCCCTACATATTTTGCTTGTTTAATCCCCAGTTCAGAAGGTTTATAAAGAAAACTATTCAAAGGGTTAAACCGTTTGCAACAGATCACGGAACGGTCGAGACGACAGTGGTAAGCAGCCTCGGATCAGTATGAACAACGTTAACCATGAATATTCATAGAAGAAGTAATAACGTCATGAATATTGAATATACAGTAAAACTTCGATTATCCGAACACTAAAATACGTATTATTATCGACCTTTAAGACAGGTGGCAGCTTAATGCATGGTGAACGTCATGCAGAAAGCTCTGCATGACTTTCACCATGCATTAAGCAGCCACCTGCCTAAAAGGGTCTAAATTCTTCTATACCGAAAATTCGGATAATCGAGGTTTTACTGTATTATTTTATAATGGTACATGAAAATATGTATGTGACAGTAAAACTGTGGAGTTATATATGTCTGTATTATTCTGTAAGCAACTAGGACAAACCTTGATCAGACAGCTCCTCAAGACGCACACCCAAGTTCATCATTATATACATGTATTGCTCATGAAATTTGGGCAATTTATGTCATTAACTGCTCAATATGGTTTAAACATTCAAACCTTCCGTAAGTCCTGGTTTCATATAGTATGCTACTTGATTATGGGACTTTGTAGGTCGTCTTGGTTCCTTATGGTATAATACGATGGCAAGTTTTCAATATATGTCTCGGTCGCCATGTTTAGTATAAGGCCCCTACAGAAGCCGTCTGAACTGTGTCTACTCTGTTTATAAATACGTCAAACGGTGCCTATATGATGAAATGTGTTAACCCATTTGCTCCCAGTGGATTCTTCCATGCTTATATATTGGATTAGTCTATCTTTAATCTAAGGGATGTCTGGTCTAAATTTTCAGTTTTGTTTTGTTTTATATTGAAATTCCTATCAGCAAACAGTGTAGACTGATCAGACGCCGCATTATGCGGCGTCTGATCAGAGTCTACACTGTTTGCCTACGTCCCATATATGGGATCGTGGGAGCAAATGGGTTAAATGGTGCGGTTGTAATTATACATGTGTAACATGTCTGATCAGGATCTGCTCTGTTTGCTTATGGAATACTATAGATATTATTATACAGTGTATGTCATTACCAAACCATTTAATACATGTTAATTCATAAGGTAAAGTTTAACATCCATTAGACTCCGCATTACATGTGTGTTTTATAACTGCCATGCTCTTTGTGACCTGTTATTTGAAGCATACATTTGTAAATAATGTTATAAGCCGATGCGTTTAAAATGTGACATCTGGTTAGGATCTACACCGTTTACTTTGAAGCTGCTTTTGAGCGATAGCTCAGTCGCAGCGTTTCCAAACACATCAGTTGTGTAGCATGTTTAGTGTTAGGCTGACGGTTAGGTAGCATGATTTGATACAGCTGTGTAGCATGTTTAGGACTAGGTGGAAATGTAGGTAACTTGCCTTGATAGACAGCTGTGTAGAATGTTTAGTGTTAGGTGGACATTTAGCAGGCCTTGATAAACAGCTGTGTAGCATGTTTAGGACTAGGTGGAAACTTAGGTAACGTGTCTTAATTGACAGCTGTGTATCATGTTTAGTGTCAGACAGACAATTAGGTAACATACCTTGATAGACATCTGTGTAGCATGTTTAGTATAAAGCGGACGGTTGGGAAGCATGTTTTGATAAACAGCTGTGTAGCATGTTTAGGGCTAGGTAGAGACTTAGGTAGCGTGCTTTGATAGACAGCTGTGTAGCATGTTAAGTATTAGGCGGACAGTTAGGTGGCATGGTTTGAAAGACAGCTGTGTAGCATGTTTAGTATTAGGTGGACAGTTAGGTAGTATGCTTTGAAAGAAGACAACTGTGTAGCATATTTAGGGTTAGGTGGACAGTTAGGTAACATACCTTAATAGACAGTTGTGTAGCATGTTTAGGATTAGATGGCCAGTTAGGCAGGGTGCTTTGACATACAGCTGTGTAGCATGTTTAGGATTAGGTGGACAGTTAGATAGCATGTTTTGATAGACAGCTGTGTAGCATGTTTAGCACTAGGTGGACAGTTAGATAGCATGCTTTGATAGACAGCTGTGTAGCATGTTTAGGATTAGGGGTACGGTTATGTAACATGTTTTGATAGACATATGTGTTGAACATTTAATATAAGCCGGAGAGTTAGGTAGCATGCTTTGATAGGCAGTCGTGGTGCATGTTTAGTCCTAGGCGGACAGTTGGGTAGCATATTTTGATAGACAGCTGTGTTGCATTATAAGGACTATGCTGGCATTTAGTAGCATGCTGTAATAGACAACTGTATTGCATGTTTAGGATTAGGCGTGCAAACAGTGGAAATTGAGACGGGTCCTGATAAAAGGCCGAACTTAATGGTCATCCCATCACGATCCAAACTACATGTATTTGCAAATATCACTGTAAATTGGTCCATAAGGTTGACAGTTTTAATATGTAAATGTATCATATAGTATGTTGAAAATATAAATAGTGTTCATAACTAACTTCATTCCTTATTTTGATGAGTATCTTTGCATTTGAATCTATTTTAATCCAACATTCAAGATGCGTACTGAATATCTTATTCAAAAAATCGACTCTTTGTTTATCAAAGGTTTTATAAACACCAAAGTCTATGCCACATATGTAAGTCCGGGTAAACCTTTACTCTATATAATACCTTCTTACGACTTTGCAAACGGAGTAGATCCAGATCAGATGGCTCTGGCCAGGACCTGCTCTGTTTGCTTATAGAATAATATAAAGTCTAGTTCTATGTAGTTTCTGTCATTTTTTTCTGTGTTCATAGACCAGTGTGAAACTGCATCCATGTAATATTCATGATGTCAGTATTTCTTAAATGAATATTCATGGGGAAAGGGTTAACTTTGTCGCTTGTTTGTGCATACTGAGAGTTTTCTTTTGTTTTTCCTTTGTTTTTGAATTGTATTGTAACTAAGAACATAATTGCGCCAATATAATCATACACTTCATAATGTTCAATGATCGTTAGTGCTTTGACGTTCACTAACCCTTACTGTGCGGGATACAAGTCGCTTATATTATTTGCAAACAGTGTAGACCCAGATGAGAGGGCTCCTAGACATCAGGGTCTGTACTTTTTGTCATGTTGCATTTTCTTTAGAAAAAAATCCCTAAATATTCACCATAAGATTGACCTGTTTGAATTTTGAATAGTCCATTTGAAAATCCAGCGTTGTAATGGCCAAGATAGCTGAAGTTATTGATTAACGTTACGTCGTTTGTATGATTGGCCACTCGCTGTTGACACAGATGTTTGATTATGTCTGGTTCCACGGTTTCTGAATGAGCAACACTGTCAGGTGTTCATAATCCATTATGAAAAATTATCTGATAAATATTCATGATGTGAATATTTCAGAAAATAGTAATAGGAGCTTTCTCCACGACGTTCACCCTGCATTAAGCTATCACCTGTCTGCAGGAACGATATACAGTAGAACCCCTCTAATGCGACCACTTAATAAATACACATGGTGGTTGTCTTTATAAGCAGGTGGTTGCTTAATGCAGGGCAAAAGTAATACAGAAAGCTCCTCTAGGAGCTTTCTGCATTACTTTTGACCTGCATTAAGCTACCACCTGCATCTAGCACCCATAATTACACCTCTTTTAGGTGGTCGCATTAGCGGGGTTTTACTGTATATACTAAATTGATCGTCCGATTTAGATGGTTATTACTGTAATTAATATTCATGATGACATTATTTTTACATGAATATTCGCGGTGTCAAGGGTTAAAACGTTTCTAAGGTTGTAATTTTCATCGTCGTACTGGTGTTGATTGGTCAGATTTGTACTTAACCCTATTATAATAACGCTTTTTAGTGTTTTTGCAAACATATTATATCCTGATCAGACAGCTATCATGTTTTGCTCTGTGTGCTTATGATATAATATAAATATGATTCTACAGTTTCTGTCTGAGACATAATGCCCCGTGTTCATTATAAAAACCAATCTAATCAATATTCATGATGTCATTATTTCTTATATGAATACGAACAGGGAAAGGGTTAACTATTTCATTCTAGTTAGTTTTTCCATAGCTATTGGTTCATTGTGTGGGCAAGTAGAACAGTGACGGTGTCTCATCTTGTATTGTGTATATACATATAGTAACTAGTAATATGTATAGTGTGGTAATAAGTGTTATGTATCTTATCATTTTAAATAAATTAACTTGTACAGTGTGTAGTAGCTATTGTTTTCTGTATATAGTACTGTGATGTGAAAAACATTAAAGAGCCCCGTTGAACCCTATATGTCAGAACAAAAAAATTCCTCGCACGTGTACTTCGTAGGAATACTTCACACAGTTCGGACAAATTCGTACAAATATATTACAAACCGAAAAATGTCGCCCTATTAGTATTCACTCTTTGGTACAAACGAATTCTACACATATCCTTTAACCCTTTCCTTTATATAAACGCGTTTTCACGCATTTGCAAACAGAGTAGACCCAGATCAGACGGCTCCCTATAGGATCCGTTTGATCAGGGTCTGCTCCGTTTGCTTATGGAATTTGATAGATCTGTTTCTTTACTTCTTAAAATGGCTACAATGTTCCACCTTCCATATTTCATTATAACTATTTTGTCCATGAACATTCAGTAGGTATTGAAATTTGGACTAAATACAGACCAAGGAAAGGGTTAATAAGCACAATACGAGAGACAGGTCAATAGCTTCATGCGTCCACCAACCATTGCAGAACACAAGAGTTGATATCACCAGGGTTATTTCCCTCTATTTATGGAAATTTCTGTAAACTGGATGGAGCCACACTCGGCATCAGTCCACACTAGTCTATATTAATAGTGTTATTTCTTTAACAAAAATGGAAGTGTATATTGCAGTCGATTCCGTCTATCCATTTGTCGCGCTCTCTCCTCCGAGATCAATTAACAGATTTGACGATACTTTAATAGGTGAGACCGTGACAACTCTTCCGAAATACAGACCAATGGACCACTATCATATACAATAAACATCTCTAAACCGGACGTTAAATTGAGCATAAACATCGGTCTTGGAGATAGATGGCAGCTTAATGCAAAGTGAAAGTCACACAGAAAGCTCCTCAAGGAGCTTTCTACATGACTTTCATCCTGCATTTAACAGCCAACTGCCTAAAAATATCTAAATCATTCTCTACTAGAATTCCGGTTTAGAGGAGTAACTGTAGTCTTGCAAATCCAAAGAGTCTGGCACAGAAACCGGCATGAAGCAAGCATGATAGGTAAGGTTTCAATAAATTATATAGTATTTTAATGTAACTGCCTAATTGCTAACACTTAAATCCACAAATGCCTAACCCGTCGATCAAATACATCATTATTGGCAGTAGTCGGTTTAAATCTAAATCGTGCGAAGATTTCTTCTTCACACAGTTCCTCTAACGGGCTGGAACGATCACGAAACACCCGTGGACGTGGAAATCGTCGTTGCCGACGAGATTTTTTTCTTAAAGTTCTATGCCCGGCGGCCATGTTGATGCTCTGAAGTTTCTAATTTCTAGACTCAGCGTTTCGTTCTCAGACTCAGACTTTGGACGACTCAAACCTTGGACAAAGAAAGTTTAGTGAATAGGATATATTGAGTCCTGGGTCTGATCTTGAGACTAAAGTCTGAGTTCGAGAGTTAGGGATATTAGTGAATACGAGCCCTGAGCAGTAGATAAATGTGGGGGTCAAACATAGCGTTTCCTGGAGAAATTAATGAAGATGTTCTTGAAATAATGTATGCATCTTATTTTGGGCCCTGGGGACAGCGCAAATCATTATATGCTGTCGTGTTCTTGTGCTCGTATCTTGGTTGCAACCTTTCGAGCGCTTATGTCCAAGTTCACTGTTCATATATGTGGATACAAGTTTCTAAATCTGTTCATAAACTAATACCGGTATTCAACATATACGAACGTACCCACGATGTGTCCTTTCTACAAAATAATGTTTGTCCTGGGCTTGGTATGCAAGGCGTATTGAAATGTTTTGACGCCATCTCCATTAGAAGGAAAATGCTTAATGCAAAGATTCTTTTGAGTGTTGACACCTTTTGTTTTCTTTGATTACCACAAATCATAATTGTTCAGTTTTGACTACGATACTGTGTTTGTCATGTGTGCTTTTGGGATCACAAAATCGTAACGATAGCATTCCGATGGAACCGACTATAAGAACAGAGGCCATGAGCTGGTAACACGGTATGTATGAACCAAGTTTGTCCCGCATCAAACCTGTACCAAAGAGAAAATTAGTATTAGTCCTTAACATTTCCCCTCATATATACACATTTAATGTCTATATTGCAAACAGAGTAGACCCAGATCATATTGCTCGCGTAGGAACAGTATGGTCGTTTCTATTCTGTTGGCTTATAGAATTATATCGACTCTATAGGTTTTACTAGGCCTAAATTTTTTCTTGTTTGCAAGCCATTATAGTTATCAAGCTAATTAATGTTACTACGGATATATATCTTCCAAAATGTAGGATTAAATTCAGCAATATAATATCTACATTCTAATGTGATCTTAACATTACATGACTTGTGTATATGGTATGCAACAATAAAAATTAGGCAATGTCAACTGTTAAATGTGTTGTTTACGGCGCACTGCTACTTGCAAGCTCACGGAAACACCTGTGGTTTAGCAATGCCACTTTCTGTAATCACTAGTGTCTTCAATATTCGGAGATGATTTGGAAAAAAGAGCCAGCTATACTACAAATGTGACGTCAACGGTCAAGGCCAGATTTTCGTAACAATTAACAATTAAGGAAGAAGGTGATGTATCGTTTACTTCTTGAACAATTTAGGGACTTGTTTTAAAAGTCGGGCAATGTAGTTTTCTCAGAAATGATTTTACTTCTTGCGGATGCTGACTAATTAGCAATAGAGATGCATTCCTCAGCGAGAGAAAATTTATAAATTGGGAGACACGGTACGATCGAAATGAAACTTGGTTCAGTAAAACCTCTGTAAATCGAATGTTAAATTTAGTATAAATATCGGTCTTGGAAACAGGTGGAAGTTTAATGCAGGGTAAAAGTCATGCCGAAGGCTTTCTGGAGCCAGTATTTTCTTTTTCTCATTCGATGTTTGAACATTTTTCATTTGATAAAAAAAAATCCAATATAAAAAAGTATCAAATGAAATATGTTCAAACATCAAATGTGAAAAAGAAAATATTGGATAAAAAGAATTATCAAATGAAAAATGTGAAATTGAATATTGCAACGTTTGTCACGTCATATGCAACAGTACAATGTTCATGCGGTTAACGCTTTTGGCGCCAAATTTAAAAGTGTCGTCTGCAATAATAATTTCATATTAAATATAATTCTAAACTAAATAATAAAGGTATATTAGTAAAACATTTGTTTTTAAAAACCTGTATGCTTAGGCTAAAATATACAGAAAAGGGTGAAGTCCCAGGTCAGATGCCGCCTTGAAAATGCGGCATCTGACCTGGGACAGCACTGTTTTCGATGGTGCCAAAAGGCGACATTGGCGCCGAAAGAGTTAATTGCAAAATCATTGCAGCGGACTAAGGGTCAATTGCTTACCTAACAGGGTTGTAAACACTGCATTGGTGATAGTGTTGCCAAGTAGCTGGAGGCCCATGGCACTGTTGAGATTTTCTAGACCGAACTGATCTACAAGTATCAGAGCCAGCATGGAGAACCATACTCTACCAAATAAGCCGTACATGACACTGAAAAAGATCATTGTTCTGAAGGAAGTATAGAGCGGCAGGAAGAACGTTGTGATCCCCAATACTGTCGCAGCAATCGCCACAAGATGGCGACACTGAATCCAATGTCTGTCTGCAATGATTCCCCAGATGGGTATGGCAACTATATCACACACGCTTGTAACTGAGATCAACAAACTGGCTTGCTTTCCTGAAAGGCCTATTTCAATGGCATGTGCCGGGAGAAAAACAACTACTACTCCGCATCCAATAGATAATAAGCAACCGGAATCCATGAGAAGTAACGTTTTAGGTTTTCTTATACCGTCTGGCAAAATAATAGTGGTGACAATTGTTTTAATTTTGTTTTTAAGTCTATGCCACATATGTAAGTCCGGGTAAACCTTTACTCCATATAATATCTTCTTACGACTTTGCAAACGGAGTAGATCCAGATCAGACGGCTCTGGTCAGGACCTGCTCTGTTTGCTTATAGAATAATATAAGTCTAGTTCTACAGTTTCTGTCATTTTTTTCTATGTTCATAGACCATCGTGAAATTGCATCCATGCAATATTCATGATGTCAGTATTTCTTAAATGAATATTCATGGGGAAAGGGTTAACATTGTCGCTTGTTTGTGCATAGTGACATTTTTCTTTTGTTTTTCCTTTGTTTTTGAATTGTATTGTAACTAAGAACATAATTGCGCCAAATATAATCATACAGTACATAATGTTCAATGATCGTTAATGCTTTGACGTCCACTAATCCTTACTGTGCAGGATACAAGTCGCTTATATTATTTGCAAACAGTGTAGACCCAGATGAGAGGGCTCCTAGACATCAGGGTCTGCACTTTTTGTCATGTTGCATTTTCTTTAGAAAAAATCCCTAAATATTCACCATAAGCTTGACCTGTTTGAATTTTGAATAGTCCATTTGAAAATCCAACGTTGTAATGGCCAGGATAGCTGAAGTTATTGATCAACGTTACGTCGTACATGTATATATGATTGGCCAAACGCTGTTGACACAGATGTTTGATTATGTCTGGTTACACGGTTTCTGAATGAGCAACACTGTCCGATGTTCACATGCCATTATGAAAATTTATCTGATAAATGTTCATGATGTGAATATTTCAGAAAATAGTAATAGGAGCTTTCTCCACGACGTTCACCCTGCATTAAGCTGTCACCTGTCTGCAGGAACGATATATATGTAAGACTCAAATCGAGGGTCGGTCCCAGATCGAGGGCCGATTCCAAAATCGTGGGCCGGTCGTGGGCCCAAATCGTGGGCCTCGATTTTAGTCTTACATATATACTAAATTGATGGTCCGATTTAGGTGGGTTTTACTGTAATTAACATTCATGATGACATTATTTTTACATGAATAGTCGCGGTGTCAAGGGTTAAAACGTTTCTAAGGTTGTAATTTTAGTAACATCGTCGTACTGGTGTTGATTGGTCAGATTTGTACTTAACCCTATTATAATAACTTATAATAACGCTTTTTAGTGTTTTTGCAAACATATTATATCCTGATCAGACAGCTATCATGTTTTGCTCTGTGTGCTTATGATATAATATAAATATGATTCTACAGTTTCTGTCTGAGACATAATGTCCCGTGTTCATTATAAAAACCAATCTAATCAATACTCATGATGTCATTATTTCTTATATGAATACGAACAGGGAAGGGTTAAATATTTCATTCTAGTTAGTTCTTGCATAGCTATTGGTTCATTGTGTGGGCAAGCAGAACAGTGACGGTGTCTCATCTTGTATTGTGTATATACATATAGTAACTAGTAATATGTATATTGTGGTAATAAGTGTTATGTCTCTTATCATTTTAAATAAATTAACTTGTACAGTTTGTAGTGGTTATTGTTTTCTGTATATATAGTACTGTGATGTGAAAAACAGTAAAGAACCCAGTTGAACCATATATGTAAGAACAAAAAAATCCTCGCACGTGTAATTCGTGGGAATACTTCACACAGTTCGGACAAATTCGTACGAATATATTACAAACCGAAAAATGTCACCTTATTATTATTCACTCTTTGGTACAAACGAGTTCTACACATATCCTTTAACCATTTCCTTCATATAAACGCATGTTCACGCATTTGCAAACAGAGTAGACCAAGAGTCTGCTCTGTTTGCTTATGGAATTTGATAGATCTGGTTCTTTACTTCTTAAAATGGCTACAATGTTCCACCTTCCATATTTCATCATTACTATTTTGTCCATGAACATTCAGTAGGTATTGAAATTTGGACTAAATACAGAAGGAGGAAATGGTTAATAAGCACAATACGAGAGACAGGTCATTAGCTTCATGCGTTCATCAACCATTGTAGAACACAAGAGTTGATATCACCAGGGTTATTTCCCTCTATTTATGGAAATTGCAGTAAACTACAAGGAGCCGCATTCGGCATCAGTCCACACTAGTCTATATAATTAGTGTTATATCTTTAACAAAAATGGAAGGGTATATTGCAGTAGACTCCGTCTATCCATTTGTCGCGCTCTCTCCTCCGAGATCAATTAACAGATTTGACGATACTTTTATTGGTGAGATCGTGACAACCCTTCCGAAATACAGACCAATGGACCACTATCATATACAATAAACATCTCTAAACCGGACGTTAAATTGAGTATAAATATCGGTCATGGAGATAGATGGCAGCTTAATGCAAAGTGAAAGTCACACAGAAAGCTCCTCAAGGAGCTTTCTACATGACTTTCACCCTGCATTTAACAGCCAACTGCCTAAACATATCTAAATCATTCTCTACTAGAATTCCGGTTTAGAGGAGTTTACTGTAGCCTTGCAAATCCAAAAGGCCTGGCACAGAAACCGGCATCAAGCAAGCATGATAGGTAAGGTTTCAGTAAATTATATAGCATTTTTAATGTGACTACCTAATTGCTAACACTTAAATCCACAAATGCCTAACCCGTCGATCAAATACATCATTATTGGCAGTAGTCGGTTTAAATCTAAATCGTGCGAAGATTTCTTCTTCACACAGTTCCTCTAACGGGCTGGAACGATCACGAAACACCCGTGGACGTGGAAATCGTCGTTGCCGACGAGAATTTTTTCTTAAAGTTCTATGCCCGGCGGCCATGTTGATGCTCTGAAGTTTATAATTTCTAGACTCAGCGTTTCGTTCTCAGACTCAGACTTTGGACGACTCAAACCTTGGACTAAGAAAGTTTAGTGAATATGATATATTGAGTCCTGAGTCTGATGTTGAGACTAAAGTCTGAGTTCGAGAGTTAGGGATATTAGTGAATACGGGCCCTGAGCAGTAGATAAATGTGGATATTCTAATACTAAAAATGTGATTTCTCCAGAAAACGCTATATAGTGTGGCCACTCTTTAGAATCGTCTCGAAGAGACGATTCTAAAGATAGGTCAAACATAGCGTTTTCTGGAGAAATTAATGAAGATGTTCTTGAAATAATGTATGCATCTTATTTTGGGCCCTGTGGACAGCGCAAATCATTATATGCTGTCGTGTTCTTGTGCTCGTATCTTGGTTGCAACCTTTCGAACGCTTATGTCCAAGTTCACTGTTCATATATGTGGATACAAGTTTCTAAATCTGTTCATAAAATAATACCGGTATTCAACATATACGAACGTACCCACGATTTGTCCTTTCTATAAAATAATGTTTGTCCTGGTCTTGGTATGCAAGGCGTATTGAATTGTTTTGACGCCATCTCCATTCGAAGGAAAAGGCTTAATGCAAAGATTCTTTTGAGTGTTGACACCTTTTGTTTTCTTTGATTACCACAAATCATGATTGTTCAGTTTTGACTACGATACTGTGTTTGTCATGTGTGCTTTTGGGATCACAAAATCGTAACGATAGCATTCCGATGGAACCGACTATAAGAACAGAGGCCATGAGCTGGTAACACGGTATGTATGAACCAAGTTTGTCCCGCATCAACCCTGTACCAAAGAGAAAATTAGTATTAGTCCTTAACATTTCCCCTCATATATACACATTTAATGTCTATATTGCAAACAGAGTAGACCCAGGTCATATTGCTCGCGTAGGAACAGTATGGTCGTTTCTATTCTGTTGGCTTATAGAATTATATCGACTGTATAGGTTTTACTAGGGCTAAAAAATTTCTTGTTTGCAAGCCATTATAGATATCAAGCTAATTAATGTTACTACGGATATATATCTTCCAAAATGTAGGATTAAATTCAGCAATATAATATCTACATTCTAATGTGATCTTAACATTACATGACTTGTGTATATGGTATGCAACAATAAAAATTAGGCAATGTCAACTGTTAAATGTGTAGTTTACGGCGCACTGCTACTTGCAAGCTCACGGAAACACCTGTGGTTTAGCAATGCCACTTTCTGTAATCACTAGTGTCTTCAATATTCGGAGATGATTTGGAAAAAAGAGCCAGCTATACTACAAATGTGACGTCAACGGTCAAGGCCAGATTTTCGTAACAATTAACAATTAAGGAAGAAGGTGATGTATCGTTTACTTCTTGAACAATTTAGGGACTTGTTTTAAAAGTCGGGCAATGTAGTTTTCTCAAAAATGATTTTACTTCTTGCGGATGCTGACTAATTAGCAATAGAGATGCATTCCTCAGCGAGAGAAAATTTATAAATTGGGAGACACGGTACGATCGAAATGAAACTTGGTTCAGTAAAACCTCTGTAAATCGAATGTTAAATTTAGTATAAATATCGGTCTTGGAAACAGGTGGAAGTTTAATGCAGGGTAAAAGTCATGCCGAAGGCTTTCTGGAGCCAGTATTTTCTTTTTCTCATTCGATGTTTGAACATTTTTCATTTGATAAAAAAAAATCCAATATAAAAAAGTATCAAATGAAATATGTTCAAACATCAAATGTGAAAAAGAAAATATTGGATAAAAAGAATTATCAAATGAAAAATGTGAAATTGAATATTGCAACGTTTGTCACGTCATATGCAACAGTACAATGTTCATGCGGTTAACGCTTTTGGCGCCAAATTTAAAAGTGTCGTCTGCAATAATAATTTCATATTAAATATAATTCTAAACTAAATAATAAAGGTATATTAGTAAAACATTTGTTTTTAAAAACCTGTATGCTTGGGCTAAAATATACAGAAAAGGGTGAAGTCCCAGGTCAGATGCCGCCTTGAAAATGCGGCATCTGACCTGGGACAGCACTGTTTTCGATGGTGCCAAAAGGCGACATTGGCGCCGAAAGAGTTAATTGCAAAATCATTTGCAGCGGACTAAGGGTCAATTGCTTACCTAACAGGGTTGTAAACACTGCATTGGTGATAGTGTTGCCAAGTAGCTGGAGGCCCATGGCACTGTTGAGATTTTCTAGACCGAACTGATCTACAAGTATCAGAGCCAGCATGGAGAACCATACTCTACCAAATAAGCCGTACATGACACTGAAAAAGATCATTGTTCTGAAGGAAGTATAGAGCGGCAGGAAGAACGTTGTGATCCCCAATACTGTCGCAGCAATCGCCACAAGATGGCGACACTGAATCCAATGTCTGTCTGCAATGATTCCCCAGATGGGTATGGCAACTATATCACACACGCTTGTAACTGAGATCAACAAACTGGCTTGCTTTCCTGAAAGGCCTATTTCAATGGCATGTGCCGGGAGAAAAACAACTACTACTCCGCATCCAATAGATAATAAACAACCGGAAACCATGAGAAGTAACGTTTTAGGTTTTCTTATACCGTCTGGCAAAATAATAGTGGTGACAATTGTTTTAATTTTGTTTTTAAAGCTAGACACATGTTTCAAACGGTGTTTTGTTTCAGCTGGTTGAATTTTGTCAGTGTGTCTGTCTATTTCCAGAATAGATGATGAAAACTCACAGCTGGCAAAGCGCCAAAATTGACCTTTGTTTACAGCGTAGGACAGTTTTGCAACCATGCTTCCTTGACTAGTCTGTGAATACGTTCTGATCCTCTTGTCATGCTTGGCTCTTGCACGGATCAACAAAGGCGATAACGGTTCATTGTCTGGCGTCATTTCATTCGACTTCTCATGTGATATTTTCACAGCCTTTTCATTGTTTATGCTTTGATTTTGTACTTGTTCTTCATCGACTTGAATGTTTTTAGTTTCTTGACTGCGATTTGTGTAAAACGTCAAAGGTCTTTGTAGTGCTCCAGATACCATCCCATGTAAAGCCATTGCTCCTATCAACAACAGAGTACCAGGTAAACCGTACATATCCAGAAATAGTCTCAAGAGTAACGAGTACACCAACATCCCTGCACTGCCACCAGCTGTAGAAACACACATGGCCAGTCCTCTCTTCTTATCGAAATATTGTCCAACCAAACAGCTGCTGGGCGCAAATATCAAAGCTGTTCCAATCCCTGGCAAATATAAAATATAACACTTAACGAAACCTAGAGTTTCAATATAACATGTTGACCCTTTACCGGAATCTTTTAAGAACCCCAGCATTCCTCATTTAGCCCTTACTCACTGTGAACAAATAATGTATGTTCAAATTTGGATCTGGTACAATTTTGACTATTTCCTGTCAAGCTCAAGAGAAACGATTTACAAAGGCTCAAATCTGACCAATCAAAAACTTGAGAACGGACTCGGATTCAACTAAAAAGTTTTATAAGCATGGAACCAGAATTCGAGGGCTTGGTGCAAAACTATTCTAACTCCTTCACTTTGTGAAGGAGTTAGAATAGTTTTGCACCAAGCCCTCGAGATATGTTTGCAAATGCTAGTCGGGTCACCAGTAGTGGTTATAGAGTTAATGTAATGCGTGTTTTTCGTGTGTCCATAAATAGAAGATCAAGATACGCTTTCGGTAAGTGAAATATATTTGGAAAGTCATGTACATACGTACTACACAGAACCTATAAAGATGCTTCTAGTTGGTGATATTTGAGGAAACTCTGATTTTCCTGTAGTTATTGTTTGCGAATGATAGTTGTAAGGGCGCAATGCGCTCAAATTAAGAATAAGACGGTACACGGGAAAGCTCAGTACATCAGCACACTGTTTCTGCATGTTGTAGATTGTATGGTCTCAAATTCCTATAAAATTGTATTGTCATGCCTCTGTCCCAAACTGCCAACTGAACAAATGGTCTGTGGAAAGAAAATACACTAGCTGTGGGGAGAACATGCACCATTTGGCATGGACTGTTGCTATTTTATTTTGTGCCTTTGCCCCGAAATGTAGTCGAAATGAACGTCGATTGTTGGATCACATAATGTAATAATTTTTCGATCATGTTATACGCTCAGTAATATAATGACGTATAATGTAATACCAGTTTTGACTGATACTGAAATATAGTTAGTACGAAATCATAACATGGTCGGTCATCTTATAAAATTATTGCATGCGTTTAGTGTATAATTGGAATGGTTCTAATAAACAGATAAACATTATATTAGCGGATCTAACAGTCATTCGTTTATCCTGTGTGTCATCGGTGTAGTCTTTTCAAGTTTTCATGTCTTCACACTGTCATTCCGATATGTTTCATGCTGATTCAAAAATTCTGTGCTGTCGCTTCGACTAGTATAGAGTCTTCGAGTTGTCGCCCTTTCACCTCAACTATCGGGGTTTGAAAAGAAGCATTTGGCTAGTTGATAGAACGATAAATATTGACGCGAAAATGCTATGCCACAAAGAAGTTGTGAAGCGATATTGTCGGGGCAAAGGGAATATGTTCAATTCTACCATCAGAAGCTGCATCCTCTCCCTGCCATCTTATACAAACCCGTCGTTCAGTTGTGGCGTCGATCTGTAGGGTGACGACATGACAAAGCGGGCTGGCAGAGATACAGGGTGTATTTACTACGGTGTCCCGATCACGACAAATGAATTATCGCCCTTATGACACTGTTGAAGTCCTTTCGAGACAAACATACATACGATATTAAGCCATGTTAAATATCGCTATAATATAGCCTATTTAAAATATCGCAAGTGTCGACATGCGCTAGATACCACCCTTTTTATATCGCATGTTACTTCTCGCGAGAATGGCTTAATATCACATGTATGTAAGTCTGTGGAGGGATTCTACAGGTTATAACATAGCCTGTTTCAAATATTGCATGTGTCGGCATGCGCTTATTGCGCCCTGTTCTAATATCGTATGTCTCGACAAGCGCTAGTATAGCGAGTGTCACGATCGGGACATCGTAATTTACTGCGAAGCGTAGTATATGTTAGAGTGTTCGTCATTACTTTATACCATACGCACAGCTGTAGTAAGTTTACGTCGAACACTTACAGTTATAATAGGTTGAGTATAAGCAGTAGTACGCACCTGGCACAAAACCCTGGAACAGCATAAGTAACTCTACCACTGGAGAAAATGCAGAAATCACATACGAAACGCATGTGACAAGGGAGCCAACCATCACCGTCTGACGAGAGCTGAAGAACTTCAATCCTATCGACTGCACCAAAATGGCTGCAACATAAGACAAATCCACTATATGGATATATTCTGTGCTCAAAATATTTTCATATCGTGTTCTCTGTCTTTTACATAGACTATTTTCAACATTTCAAGCTATAATAAGCTATAATTATAAAGGACCACAATGGAAATAAGAGCATGCTCTTTATTGTGTTATCCTTGGTATAGAAAGCATGCAATGGTTTTTCACTATGCATCATTTTACGAATTACATGTTTGTAAACCATAATATGTTTTCTGTTTGCCGAAATACATCTATCTATGTATCTATCTATCCTATCTATCTATCTATCTATCTATCTATAGTTTAAACATATTTTATTTCCATTCTATACATATATTGGAAATGGGGTTGGGTCACAAGTTCTGACAACGTTAGTTTCGACCCTCCCCCTACAAAACTGTGTACAATCAAAATGCAATGGCGATTTCTACATGACATACAGCTAGTAAGCACATAACAAAACAAAGTGAAAAAAATGAAAACGAGAACGAATGTGTAGGAGAATGACAGACAAAGGATAAAGAGGAGAATAGGGGAGTGTAAGAGAAAGAGAAGTTGCATGTTAGAGAGAAAGACAGAGTATAAAAACTATCATTGAATCAAGCAAATGATCAGACGACTAAAGCATTTGATGTTGAATACATAAATTAAGAAAGACACATTTGAGGTAAAGATTCAAATTAAAATTAAAATCTCCCAGTTTGTTTAATGTAAGCATGCACAGCAGAAAAAAGTGTTTTATTGTCATCATCACTCAATTCTAATTAATTTACCGAACAACAAAGTATCCGTGTTTAGAGGGTGATAATTTCGCGTGGCATTAAAAAGGTTTAATCTCTGTTCTTGGAAAATTCTACATCTAAAGAAGTAGTGATGTGCATCTTCAATTTCATTTGAGCAATTACACATTGGGTTTGGGTTAAGGTGATTATTAAATAAATCACTGTTCAAATTGCTACAGTGGTTTCTTATTCTAGCGTGCATTACAGATAAACGTCTATCTCCAAAACAATAAAAGGATGGAACAAAACAATTATTTGGGCTATAAGAGCTATCGCGTAAGCCTTTCTTAAAAGAACTCAAAGTATTTGAATTTCTGATATCAGTGTTAATATTGTTCCATAAACCTATTGACGATGGAATACACGAATGTTTTGAAATAGTTGTTCTAGTAAATGGAACTTCGGTGTTTCCTCGATTTCGCAAAGCATAGTGGGTTATCTCCCCTACACTGGGTGGTAACAAGTCGCTTATATATGATGGAACCATATTATGATGAGTTTTGTACATGAAGGATAATTTCTGCACTTTACGTCTTCTTGAAAGAGAATCCCATCCACATTCACGATAGAGATTGTCAAGGGATACAGATCTGGTGAGTCCAGTTACAATACGAGCGGCTTCATTTTGCATTTTTTCCAAAGACTCTGAGCAATGTATAGAACAGCCATCCCAAACTATTGAAGCATACTCCAGTATTGGCCGAACATAAGATATATATATTTGATTCAAAGAATGTCTATTCAAAGTAAATTTAAGTTTCTTCATTATTCCAATTGTTTTTGATGCTGATTGTAATATATTGTCAATATGGTTATTCCACTGGCCATTTGAAGTCAAGGTTACTCCTAAGTGCTTATGTGATTCAACAAATTTAATGTTAGAATCTTCAAAAATAAGTTTTGGATGCACAACATCATTTTTACAAAGCGAAAACATCATTGCTTCAGTTTTATTGGGATTAAAACTGACAACCCACGTCTTTGCCCAAGCTGAAATTAATCTTAGATCGTGGTTTAACATACCCTCAATATCATTTAAATTAGAGGCAGAAATGTACAACGAACTATCATCTGCAAATAATCTGGTTAAACTCAGTAGATAGTTCGATATATCATTAACATATATTAAGAATAAAAGAGGCCCTAACACAGATCCCTGAGGAACACCGGCTGATAAAGTCTTTATATCAGAATTTGAAGATCGAAGAACAACTTTTTGAGATCTATTGTTCAGATAATTAGAAATCCATGACAAAAGGTGTCCGTTTATGCCATTTTCCTGTAATTTAAAGATGAGGCCTTTATGCCACACTCGATCAAAAGCCTTAGAAATGTCACAAAACACCATACAAGAATACTGTTTTTTATCAAAGGACTGGCATATATGATGTACTATATCAATCAGTTGATATATAGTTGAATGATTAGGAAGGAACCCAGATTGATATTTACAGATGAGGTTATTTTCAAAGAAAACGTTGTACATATGTTTGAAGACAATTCTTTCGAACACCTTACCACAACAGCTGATTAGTGAAACAGGTCTATAGTTTGATGGTACTGATTTATCCCCCTTTTTGAACAGTGGAATTACATTTGCTATTTTCCAAGAATTTGGAAAAACACCTTCATTTAGAGATCTATTAAAAAGTATTGCAAGTGGTTTCGATATTGATTTTACTGATCCTTTAAGCATTCTGTGTGAAATTCTGTCTGGTCCTGACGCTTTGTCTACAGCAAGTGAAATAATAATTTCTTCGATCTCAGTTTCAGAAATATCAATATTTGTCAATCTATTTCCAGTTTTAGGTGACAGCGGAGGCAGACGAGCATTTTTATCATCTATATTAGATATTGAAACAAAATAATTATTTAAACAATCAACCTTTTGTTTCCCTGGTATGGACCATTGGAGTTCTCCGCTGGGCCCAGTTTCGTACAACGGCGGTCTATCTATCTATCTATCTATCTATCTATCTACATGTATCTATATATCTATATATGTGTCTATCTATCTATCTATCTATCTATCTATCTATCTATCTATCTATATATATATCTATCTATCTATCTATCTATCTATATAGCTATCTATCTATCTATCTATCTAATTAGATGAGTGAATGGATCATTGAGATGAGTCTTACTACATTACGACACGGAACATGCCATGCAGCGCCGATGAACGGTGAGATGATGCTAATTGTCAACGATAATACATGTATCACGAAATGATTTGGGCTAATGTCACGATTTGGGCTCATGGCACGCGCTACATAAATGGGATAAAAGCCATCAACCTGCCTTCCTGCTACAGGAGAGCCGTCTGATTAGGGTCTGCTCTGTTTGCGTGTGATATGATATACATGTAGATCTGATTCTACAGTTTCTGGTTTGGATAAAAAAATCCTGTTTTTATAATGCCATTAAAACAATTTATCTAATTAATAAGCATGGTGTCATTATTAGTAATTGCTTAACCCTTTCATCGCCGCAGTCGCATAAATGCACCACGACAAATAGTGCAGTCCCAGATCAGACGCCGCCTTTTCAAGGTGGCGTCTGATCAGGGACTTCACTATTTGTCTCAATCTCTATTTCTATACATGTGCTTTATTCCTTTGAAATTTGCATTTATTTATCTTATTTCTTTATTTTACTGAATGATTTAACAAACTTAGATTGCAGACGACAATTAGAAAATTGGCGCCGAAAGGTTTAAAAAAAAAATATCATCGCAGCATCAGCCTGTCATATGCTATCGTATCGTATCAGTGATCTCAGTACTCACTGCCAAGTCCGAAGCCAAAGAGGTTAAGGGCGGCTATGAGCGACGTCTTGGAGGCGCTTGCTCCGTACCTCTGTTGGATCTCTATGAAGATAATACCAAACGTCTTGTAGGTGCCATTCACCAGCAACTGGTTCGTCCAGGTCGCTTTAAGAAGTGAAAAATAACTTGTATGTTTGTTTGTTTATTCCATGTACATGAGTAAGTACGAATTATAACAAATTCCTCGTATAATTTGCAAATGCAGATTTTAGTTATGATATCAAGTAGATTTAAAATGAGGTATGTTTCTTCTTGATTTTAATGATCTGACAACGGTTTTGCTACACTTGAAATACTGGATGCTATCATATATTCCCGTTTGTCTTAATTGTAATTTATTGCGAGTTAAGTTAGCCATATGAACAGTAGTTTATTTTTGTATTTGTAACTTCAACGAAATTGATGAATTCACGAATTAATTAACTGCGAAAACAAATATTGAAAACAATTACATGTGTATTCGTTAGTATTCGTTTCCGTAAATGCTTATCTTCGATTTTATTAAATGTACATGTACATGTTTGTGTGAGCTTTCCATATTTTTGGATGCCAGTAACATTTGGATAGCAAATTTCAATGATCATCTTACACGAACTACCAATAACAAAAGTTTGATCCTCAGAGTTTTCAGCTACATGTATATAAAGTAGTACGGTAGAACCTGTCTTAATTGACCATCAAAAATACGAAATGCAGGTGGTAGCTTAATGCAGGTCAAACGTAATGCAGAAAGCTCCTATAGGAGCTTTCTGCATTACTTTTGCCCTGCATTAAGCAACCACCTACTTTTTTTAAGATTTCTGCATCCAATCAATTCAAAGTCGCTTAAAAGTCGTTTTACTGTATAATTATGCAGATTCTCATTAACATGTCAATGTTGTGACATCCCATTACATATTAAACTAACATAATAGACCATCTCTAAATGCGAGTAATTAATGTTGAAATGGGCAAGTGATTGCTCAATGCAGTGTGAATATAATGCATAAAGCTCCTGTAGGACTTTCGTCCTGCATTAAAGTACCACCTGTCTTTAAGACCCAAAATTTTAAGTGGTCGCTTTAGAGGGTGGGGGTTACTATGGTGTGTAAATGCTCAGTAAACTGCAGTTTATTTCAATATTGGATTTTCGATGATATTCTAGTATGTATTAACCTTTTTAATCATGAATATTTATGTAAAAAATAATAAGATCATAAATATTACCTGATTTTTTTATCATGGTATGTGAATACAGGAATGTCCGACTATGGCAGAAACTGTAGACTTGGACTTTCATATAATTCCATAAGCAAACTGAGTACATGTGTACCCTGATCAGACGATCATTGCATGGTCTACTCTGTTTGCACGTGCATATAATGCGTATTGAGAAAAGGGTAAATCTGTACACACATACATGTATATAGCTCTTGTATTTGTGAATTGACCCTTTCCTCCGTAAATACGCCGTTCTATGCCTCTGTAATAGCCAGTTCTTGAAACCATTGTGACAAATAGAGCATTTGCTGACATTTTCCTTTTCTCTAGTAAATGTTCCTTTTCGGTAGATTTATCAAAGAGGATTGGTCTAAAAATAACCTATGAAGGAATACATTAACCCTTTCCTTCATGTAAACTGTTTTCACGCATTTGCAAATAGGAGCCGTCTGATCAGGGTCTGCTCTGTTTGCTAATGGAATTTGATATATCTCTTTCTTTACTTTCTAAAATGGCTACAGTGTTCCACCTTCCATATGTCATTAAAACTATTTCGACCATGAATATTCAGTAGGTATTGAAATTTTGAATAAACACAGAACAGAGAAAGGGTTATGAAACTATACCTGCTAGAATGACCCATGCCCAGCCCCTGTCCACGGGCAGTTTCTTCGTTTGAGCACTTTCATCATTGCTGGGAATCTCGTTTTCCACTTCCTTATTTTCCATCTTTTTTCATAGTAATAGATAAGAGAAGTACAGACCAAGCGTTCTGTAGTGACGATGGTATGCAATGGTTTGCACCCTGTGACATGCCACTAGTCAGTATGTTATGTATAATCAAAAAACAGTAAAATCCCTACAAATCGGAACTTTGAGAAAAAAATGTCTTTCTCGACTGCTTAACCCATTCCCTCATATTGACGTCTTTTGACGACTCTGTAGAACTCACTTTGTGAAACCGTTGCGATAAATAGAGCATTTGCTCCTATAGGAGCAAATGCTCTATTTATCACAATGGTTTCAAACTACAAAATTCTAAAAAAAAATCCTTTTCTCTAGTTAATGCTCCTTTTCGGTAAATTTATTCAAAGAGGCTGTATCTAAAAATAGCCTATGAGGTAATGGGTTAATATAGTGTGAAGGTCATGCATAAAGCTCCCATTGGGAGCTTTCTGTATGACTTTCAATCTGTATTAAGCTGCCACCTGTCCGACAGGCCGACATTGATGCTAATTTTAACGTCCAATTTAGAGGGGTGTTACTGTACCAAGAGTGTATACAGTAAAACCTCTCTATAACGGCCACTAAATTGCGTTAATAACTTGGTATTTAGGGCAGGTGATCGCTTAAAGCAAGGTGAAAGTAAAACAGAACGCTCCTATTGGAGCGTTCTGTTTTACTTTCACCTTGCTTTAAGCAGCCACCTGCCTTTGACACAAAATAATTGATGCAATTTAGTGGCCGTTATGGAGAGGTTTTACTGTAATTCTAAATTTCCTTATTATTTCATACAAGTCTCGTAACTAGCCTATAAACCCGTTGCATACGTATTTTGCTACTGAACGTTTGGAAAATAAAAACAAAATCTCAGCCAACCCCAATCTTGATGGTATAGTAAAACCCCTCTAAACCGGACGTTAAATTTTGTATAGATATCGGTCTTGGAGACAGACGGCAGCTTAATGCAGGATGAAAGCCATGCAAAAAGCTTCTCTTTCACCCTGCATTAAGCAGCCAAATGTCTTAAAGTACCTAAATTCTTTTTGTACTAGTATTCCGGTTTAGATGGGGTTTTACTGTACCCATTAAAATGATTTCTAAGGGCTGATTCTAATGAGTTCCAATGGGATTTGTCGGAGAAGTACAGAAAACACGAACGTATTTACCTAGATATTTTAAATAGTTCTCTTAACTCTTTACTCCATGAATATTCATGTAAGAAATAATGATGTAGTGAATATCAATTAGATCAATGTGTTATATAGAGTTAATAGCTCACTGGCACCGGAATTCTTGCCATGGCAGAAAATGTTGAATCATATCTATATTATATCATAAGCTAACGGAGTAGACCCTGATCAGACGGTTCCTATAGGAGCCGTCTGATCTTGGTCTACTCTGTTTGCAAAGGTGTAGAAAGACGTATTTATGGAGTAAATGGTTAAGTGTAGCTTTGTTTCATTGCTTGATTCAAGAATGCAATCTGGATCTACAAAAAATGTAATGTTGTGGTTAGTATAATAAGGTAAATTATTCGATAGTCATACAAATTGTATACAATTCACATAAATAGGCACAATAAAACCACTCTACATCGACCGCATAAAGGAGGCATCATTCTGGGTCCCAATCCTGTTTTCCTGTTCTATGTTTATTCCAAATTTCAATATCTACTGAATATTCATGGAAAAAAGTTATAAATATTTATAATGAAATATGGAAGGTGGAATACTGTAGCCATTTTAGAAAATAATAAACAGATCTATCAAATTCTATTAGCAAACAAAGCAGACCCTGGTCAGACGGCTTCTATAGGGGCCGTCTGATCTGGATCTACTCTGTTTACAAATGAGTGAAAAAGAGTTAATAATGAAGGAAAGGGTTAAATCCAGATGGTAGTTTAATGCGGGACGAAAGTTATGCAGAAAGCACTCTTGCGGGGACTTTCTGTCTACTTTAGTCCTGCATTAAACAACCATCTGCTTTTAAAGACTAATAGAATCAAGCATGGGTTTTGTTAAAGACGGGGGTTTCTATACCCGAGGTTGGTCTGTTCCAGTCGGAAACGAGCTTTAGCGAGTTTCCGATAGGAACAGACCAACCGAGGGTATAGAACCCCCCGGCTTTAACAAATCCCATGCTTGATTATTTTTCTCGCTGAAATACGCCCTAAAACCAAGAAAATTAACGAATTTGTGAAGTACTACTTTACATTGCGTAATACGACTTCCATATCTAATAGCAACAGACCGCAGCATAACTTTAGGCGTGACACCAAATTCTTGCATAAAACGTGCTGTTGTAGTCCCGCTAGACCATGTATTAACAAGGCGATTCTCGTGCTCACGCGCTGTTGTTGACCGGTTTTAATTATACCTATTACGGGCCAAAGGTAAACAATGGACGCGAATGCTACAGCGTTTTGACCTAAGCTAGGTGAACGCCGGGGTGTGAGTATTTCCAGGAGCACCGACAATGAACTGTTTTTAGTGATAGACATATTGAATGAAATTCCGTGTAAACGGTATTTAATACAATCATGAATTGACGTCGAAAAGAAAACAGTGGCCCGGAAACAGCATAAATCGCCGAAGTGTCAAAGAAGTGTATAGTTTTGCTGCCGTTGTTTTGCTTGTATTTTGAAGAATTAAATTGATGCAGGAGAGCAGAAAATTGGTTTTATGCAAGAATAGCGTTAATACACGTTTGTTTTCGGGCAATAACATCTGCAGTGTCCCTCGGGAATGTTGTTGCCCTCGCCCTTCGGGCTCGGGCCCACAACAGTCCCTCGAGACACTGCAGATGTTATTGCCCGAAAAAACGTGTATTAACCCTCTAATGACGGCATTTGTTATGACAACCACAACCATTACGTTTTGGCGTAAATATAAATGACTGAATGACTACAAAACAACGTCTTCGATTAATTAAATAGGCTTTTAAAGTGTTTATATGATAAATAGAATTTCATATTCGTGCTAATTACTTATATTAATTTCAATTCATAAGGCTGTTGCCTATAGAAATGTTGGTATAATTCTGTAAGAAGTCCTTCCCTTGTATTGATTTTACCCAATCGTGCGTATGAATACACTAGTCACGGGGTGTTCCAGATAAGGATTTCTAGTACGGCTATTTTTAGTAACTCAGCTTATCTAGCACGACTGAGAAGCGAGAAACTGATATATGTTCATTTACGTACAATGTAGTTGCTTTAGACAAGTTCTACTGTGCAAAGTATATGTTGCATGTTTATGTGAAGACTTTCTTTTCTTACAGGCAGACAGCGGAACGTGATACTGCAAAATTATACAATAAATCATATTCACGATACGCATAAGCATGCTAAAACATACTATAGCCACTTTAACCCTTTACTCCATAAATACGCCTTTGCAAACAGAGAAGACCCAGATCAGACGGCTCCTATAGGAGCCGTCTGGTCAGGGTCTGCTCTGTTTGCTTCTGGAATTATAATGGACCTGACTCTCTACAGTTTCAATTTAACCAATACCAAAATATCCTAAATACATAGCTCTATGTCATTATAAAAAAATCAGCTTATGGAATAATATATACATATGATTCTACAGTTTCTGCCATGGCTTACACTCCCTGTGTTCATGTATCATTATAAAAAGTAAACTAATTAATATGCATATGATGTCATTATTTCTTAAATAAATGTTAATGGAGGAAAGGGTTAAATCTGATTATCAAATGCAACACTTTATAATTATCTACATATCAATATTTGACTCGTTTAATTTTTGTCTCGGCCAAATATTCATGGGCGGGAAAATCTTAGCGCGAAATTAGTTCATTTCCTTTAGTCAGCTGCAAGATTACCGCCAGATTTTCCCGCTCTTGAAGTTATGGCGAGCGACAAACATAGATAAATATAATAAAAGTTTAAATGTGTGCTATTATTTCATGTGGCAATAGTACTGTTTTAGCATGCTTAGGTTTTTCGTTTTCGTGAATGTATTTTTACTTTAACGATTGTAACACTAATCTATGCACCTATCAATGTATATACATGTATACACAAACTATTTTTATCTCGATAGAATGGTAAATAAATAAATCGACACTACCTGTGTGTATAACCCTAAACCTAATCATATAAAGGCGCATGTTAACCTATTCCCTCCTAGACCATTTTAGACCCAACCCCTTTGAATTAAACTATCGAAAATGAGCATTAACTAGAGAAAAGGGGAAAACAGAAGTGTGTGGTTTTGAAACCATTGTAATAAATAGAGCATTAGTTTTGCTCTATTTATCAAAATGGTTTCTAAATGTGACTTTTACAGAGGCGCCAAAATGCGTCACTAGGAGGGAATGTGTTAACGCCTTTGCAAACGGAGTAGATCCAGATCAAACGGATCCTGCAGCAGCCGTCTGACCATCGTCTGTTTTGTTTGCTTTTAAGAAATGATATAGATCTGATTCTGCAGTGTATGTCACGGTTAAACAATCCCTTACGCTGGTGCATAAAGCCATTGTAAAAATACAACCAATTGGTATTCATATATTCATTATTCTTACATGAATATTTATCCGGCGAAGGGTTATAGTCCTAACAACAAAAATATCCCTATGTATCCTAGTCTCATCGTGCAATGAGCTGTAAGACAACATGCTATTTTTGTGATGGTTGCAGTAGCTCGGTATATCACCATTTAGAATAGAGTACACAAATGTGAACAATATGTAAACCATTGTATCTAAGTACATGTATATCTACATAGCTAGCCTACGCCGGTCCGCGAATAAGATAATTTTGCATTAACCATGTCCCTCATATCATAAACAATTGTTCATGCATTTACAAACAGAATATACCGAGATCAGACGTCACGGCTCCTACATGAGCCGCCTGATCAGGGTCTGACCTGTTTGTTTCTGAAATTACAATGGATCTGACTCTACAGTTTCAACTATCACCAAAATAGCCAAGTACATACATAGCTCTATGTCATTATGAAAATGCATCTAATACATATTCATGATGTCATTATTTCTGTCATGAATATGCAACAGAGAAATGGTTAAAATGCAAGTTGAAATGTTCAGATACCTAGAAGACACAGTGTCCCGCTCAGTTAATCCTAGGTTGTCGTATTTTACTACACGTGCATGTACATACGTAATCATAATCAATATCATATTCCTTCCTACTGACAGTTTAAATCCTTTAACCTGCTGGGTACATTTTTATTTGCATACTTATTCATAATTGACCCAGTTCATTTTCAGAATATAGTGTTTATCATATTAATACTACCCGAGAGTAGAACACTTTCGATCTTGCTGAGATGTCAGTCAATTTGGACACAAACTATATGTATTAACCCTTCGCTTGCTGAATTATAAAATACATTTCTCCTTCTTTACCCATGCCCTGTTGTATAATTACATATATCTTCACTGTGTACACGTATTTCACTGTGCAATCACTACTGTGGAATGCACTGGTTGCACAATCAATTTGTAAATAGTGCAGACCCTGATGAGACAGCTCCTGCAGGAGCTGTCTCATCTGGGTCTTCACTATTTACAGGTAGGTATATTGACGTGAATAGCAAGCGAAGGGTTAAAGACCATGGCTCGCCCCTAGCGTGCTAAAGGGTAACAAACCGTGTGTTGCACATTGTTCGTATCTCATTACTAATACACACACGTGATACTTGTCATATATGTCAATTATTACAGCATTTATACTACTTTAATCAAACTAAGCACTATCTTATCCCTTTCCTTCATATTTAACGTTATTCACACATTTGCAAACATAGTAGACCCAAATCAGACGGCTCCTCTGTTTGCGAATGTAATTTGGTAGATATGTTCATTTAGTTTCTAAAATGGCTACAATGCTCCACCTTCCATAATTCATTGTATTTTATATTATATAACTTAAATAACTATATATACTGCCCATGAATAGTCAGTAACTGACTGCAAAACAGGGTCACAGATTCACCATCGGCAGAGAAAAGAGATAATAGCATTCTGACGCTACGCACGTTTGCATCACGTTTGATGTTCGTGCATCTGTAATTTCAATTTCTAAGTGCACTTGCCCATATAACCACTTCCTTCATACAAAAGCCTTTTCACGCATTTGCAAACAGAGTATACCCAGATCAGACGGCTCCTATAGGAGCTGTCTGATCAGGGTCTACTCTGTTTGCTTATGGTATTATATGGATCTAATTATACAGTTCAAGCCACAAGGCACCGTCACAATGAATTATGAACCTCGACAGAAAAAAAATGTATGAACACTAGATAGTCTATTTATCTAGTGTCCATATATTTTTTTTCTGTCGAGGTTCATAATTCATTGTGACGGTGCCCTGTGGTTCAAGCCTAAGCAAAAATATATTGTGTTTATATGCCATTATAAAAAATTAATATAATTAATATTAATCTTAATGATGTCATCATTTCTTACAAGAATAGTGATCAGGGAAAGGGATACTATAAATCAGTCTAATTGTCATTTGAAGATATGTTTTCGCGGAAATTACTTTCTAAATACATCTGTTAAGCAAATGGTACAAACCCTGATTTGAGAAATATTTCCAGAAGACTCTGATTTCCTGGGTCTGTACAGTTTGACTATATCCCGGTCTACACAGTTATATTGCCTATGCCCCAATTAAGGAACACTACACACAATCTATTACATTTAGCCTTTGAACACTGCCAAACTTTCGCCTATAAGTTATCTGCTCCACTTTTCAAGGTACATCATCTCTATTTCATTTAAACCTTTACTCCACGAATATTCATGTCAGAAATAATGACGTCATGAATAGAAATAAAAGCATAATTTTTGGCCATGGCAGAAACTGTAGAATCATATCTATATCATAAGAAAAGAGCAGACCCTGATCAAACGGCTCCTATAGGACTTTGCAAAGGCGTAGAAAGGCGTATTTATGGCGTAGATTGTTCAAACTGTGTTATAAGCACTTAAGTATTGATGAACCTCAGCATCTCATTAGAATCTCACTTTTATACAAAGGTTATCATAAATTCACCCATAGTGTTGAAAGACTTGAACTTTAGAGTGAAAGCCTGGGTCAAATGACAGTTCATATTCACCAACCAATCAGAACGTGTCATTTCGATGTTACATGTAATCAACATACGTTTATCTTTTCTTCTTTCTTTTTTTTTTTAAAAATATATCATCATACGTCTTATTTATAATTAAATCCGGGTTATTCAGGGCGTAGCAATTGCTGAATTATCTGAATGCGAAGGTTTGAAGCTGATAAACCCTCTGGTGGTTATCTGGATGTAAGATAGTTTTGGTAATATCAAATAGTCGTCTGCTTCATGAACAAAGGTGATTGTGCAGACGACTCTTAACCCTTATCACGCTAAGCGCGACCTAACTCGCATTTGCAAACAGGTTAGATCCAGATGAGACGCCGATTAACCCTTTCCCTCATATTGACGACTTTTGACGACTTTGTAAAAGTCACTTTGTGAAACCATCCATTGTGATAAATAGAGCATAATGCTCTATTTATCACAATGGTTTCAAACTACAAAATTCTAAAAATTTCCTTTTCTCTAGTTAATGTTCCTTTTCGGTAGATTTATTCAAAGTGGTTGTATCTAAAAATAGCCTATGAGGTAATGGGTTAACTAAGCGTCTCATCAGGGTGCAAGCTGTTTGACACCCGGTCAACAGTTTCTCAAACATTTGTACGAATCAGAAGTAAGTAAACAATGCAACAGATGAGAGTTTTGGCAGATATAGTTTCAGCACGATAAGGGTTAAAATACTTAAACCATTATGTTGTTTGCTAAATTTTCGCCCGCTCGAAGCTTAGCCTGTTTCGTATTTAACACTTTCCATGTTGAATATTCATGTAAGAAATAATGACATCATGAATATTTATTAGCTTATTTTTTGAAAATTCTTTGCGTGAGCAATGAATACATAGGTGGTATCCCACCATCGAGCCCATGCCTTACCGACATACCTGACAACTGCCATTCCGCATAGCAGTCTAGTGCGATTTATTGACGTGCATTCGATGGATACAAACGGCGTTTAATAACATGGCATGCGGAAACAATCATGGTGTGCTATTTCTGACATGAAAATGATTCGTAAAATTAGGCTTGGTTTAGTATGTGCAACAAAATCCGCCAAATATAGCAATGTGTAAGAAGAGCGCACGAATATACAAATATCAGTCACATGACGAAATCACGTGACCATAATATGAATAAAAGTATTCTCCTAGAGGCAGTTACTCAATGAAAAAAGAAGTACGCGTAGGATGACCTTATTCAAGCGATTAACTGAGAGTGGTCAGTTTGATAATAAGCATAACGGGAAACGGCTGAAGTGTCAGTTGCAACCTAATTACCCACTGGAAAGAGTCTTAACCCTTTCCCATATAGATACGCAATTCCATGCCAAATTGCAAATAGTCAATATCAGAAATTTAGTTTTCAACACATTGATCCCTTGCAAAGAATACTGCAGCGTCTGCAACGCTTTGATTTATAATGGCATATGTAGACGGGACGTTTTTGTAATAGTCGGAACTTTAGAGTCAATCTATTTCACATTCATAAGCAAACAGGGCAGATCAGTACTCCTGGTCAGACGGTTCCTACAAGAGCCATCTGATCTTGGTTTACTATGTTTGCAAATGCGTGAAAGACGTTTATATATGAAGGAAATGGTTAAACACCTGGGTACCGTTTTACTAACGAACTTACGCTAGCGTAAGTCTACGAACGAAGGAATTTTGACGTAAGTTACGAAAATCGCGTTTTACTAACATTTGCGTAGCTACGCTCAAGCGCAAGTTCTTACGTAACTTTACGAACAGAAAACCCTTGCGCAAGCCGTGCGTAAATATGGCAGCCTTTCTGTCGCCTCGTCAGTGTGCTCCGAGAATTTTTGAAGAAAACCGCAATTACTGAATGATCTCGGCGAGAAAGTGATAGTCGGTAAGTAGACCTACTGCCGACTATCTTCTGAACATGTTCTTACTGCAGAAGTAGTAGAGTCCAAAACCCATAGAAACCACGCACTTTCATCACTGACCAAGGTTTGTTTATTTGTTTTATTTATTTTTTACTTTGCCGAATTATTATTATAATATTATCATTGTATTTTTCACGTGTATACGTACAGATAGCCAACTGTGCTTAACTTGGTTATTCCCCTTCTCCTACGACCTTGGCCTTCATAAGTTAACATTTGTTTATTAATCAAACGTGTTTGTTAGGCGTGTAAAATCATTTAACTGTACTGTAACCAATGAATTTCGATGTTCAGTAGTAACACCTACATCGAGACGATTGGATTTAGATATAATGTGTGTGGATCTAGGAATATGGATAAAGGATTTGGAAATGAAGCATGCCTCTCTGAATCAACTAGCCCACCCATCAAAAACCCACTGATATATTCATTTGTTTGTGGCTCTTTGTTATTTATAATTAAGTAGCACTTACAAATTATGTAAAAGTGGTGAATGCAGCTAGTAGTATATTTTCAGCTTTGGAGAAATGAAATAGGATCCAGGGTAAGAATAATTAGTTCTGCTGTCATCATCTGTTTTGCTTATTTGTAGCTGCTGATCACATTGCAATTCCTTGCAAAATCAGAACTCTATATAGTGAAGGAGGACTTCCGCATGGTGTGTCGAAGAGGGGAATGACGAATGAAAATGGAATGACGAATGACAGGTAATATTTTTCTACAATAAATGGTCCCTTGTCATTCGATTTGTTAAAGGTGGAATTACAGGTTTTTGGCACTTTTTACCCCCCCCCCCCCACCCCCACCTCTCCACCCACTATACAACCCAAAAAGATGAAAGTCATCATATCCAAAAAAACAACAACAATACTTTAGAACACAGAATGACAATTTAATATACCCTATATACCCTTTAGGAAATGGCATGATAATGTTGTAAGGTGGAATGACACAGATTATAGGTGAAATGACATACTTTTGAGACAGTATATACCCTATACACCCTTTATGAAATGACACTGTTGTCAGGTGGAATGACACTGCTCATAGGTGGAATGACATATTTTAGGACATAGAATCAGGGTTACAGATGAGGGGAGTATTGTGGTATTTACCCAATTAAAATTGTGGAAAAAGCAATTGTTTTTCAAACAAATGAGTAACACAAGGCAAATAAATATAGCAAAAAGCAAAAAAGAATTAGAATACCTTATGAGAATATGAATAATACCCAATTACGAAAATTGCCAATACCCAATAAAAAATTTAAATACCCAATTCTGTAAAAAAAACAAGAAATTGCCAATACCCAATAAAAATTGCAAATACCCAATGCTGTAAAAAATCAAGGAGTAAATACCCACAATTTTAAGGTGGAGTGACACTACTAAAAATACTTTTGAGACATTACATCCCCTGTATGCCATTTTGGAAATGGAATGACACTTTTGTAAGGTGGTATGACACTGATTACAGCTGGAATGACATACTTTTGAGACATTGTAGCTCCTATACCCCCTTGGACAATGGAAAGACTCTGTTATAAAGTGGAATGACACAGATTATAGGTTGAATGGCATACATTTGAGACATTGTAGTCCCTATAATTATGCCCTTTGGGAAATGGAATGACTTAGTAAGGTGGAGTGACATGCTTTTGAGACATTGTAGCCCCTATACCCCCTTGGACAATGAAATGACTCTGTTATAAGGTGGAATGACATAGGTTATAGGTGGAATGGCATACATGAGACATTTTAGTCCCTATAATTATGCCATTTTGGAAATGGAATGACTTTGTAAGATGGAATGGCACTGATTATAGATGGAATGACATGCTTTTGAGACAGTGTAGCTCCAGTGCCCCCTATAGTTATGCCCCATTGGGCAATGGAATGGCATTTTAAGTTGGTATGACATACTTTTGAGATATTGTATACCATATACACCATTTAGGAAAGGGAATGCCACTGTTGTCATGTGGAACGACACTGATAATAGGTGGAATGACATATTTTAGAACCTAGAATGTCAATTTTAAGGTGGAATGACACTAATTACAGCTGGAATGACAAACTTTCCAGACAATGTAGCCCCTATATGCCATTTGGAAAATAGAATGATCCTGTTGTAAGGTGGAACAACACTGATTTACAGATGGCAGGACATACTTTTGAGACATTGTAATTTTAGCCCATACCTTATGACACCAAATGTAATAAGAATGAACATCAAAACAACACTGAATATACTGTAAAATCCATGTATCAACCCTTTTCTTCATTCAAATGCATATTCAGGTCTTTGCAAACAGAATAGACCCAGATAATATTGCTCATACAGAGGATTTCCTCTGTTTGCTATAAATGAAAAATTCTAATAGATCAAAATCTACACTTTTTACTAATTCCCAAACTGCATACATCTGGGTACACACTGACTGCAAATTACATTGCATGTGCATCTTGTGATTAAAGTGTTACATACTGTTAGCTAAATTTTGCAATATTTGTTCTAGATAACAATAAAAATTAATTTATGATGTCCCTTGAAAATTAATTGACAAATTACATGGGAGTTACTGTTATATATATGTTTGGGAAACCAGAAAGTAGGTATTTCTTTAGAGTTCATTCTTTTCATAATATGGGTCTACACTTATTTATTCATAAGATTTAATGTTATATACATGTTGATGAAACAGTAAGTAAGTAGTTCTTCAGAGTTCATCAAAAGTCTTTTCATGTGACTTGATGAACTCTGATAGGTAGTAATTACCTGCCCATACAACTTGTCAAACTCCTTTGAAATACAGTAAAACCTGTCTAAGTGGGATTCTAGTAGAGAATTTAGTCAACTGCTTAATGCAGGGTGAAAGTTATCCAGAAAACTCCTAGAGGAGCTTTCTGTATTACTTTAATAACACTGCATTAAGCTCCATACTGTCTCCAAGACTGAGATTTCAAACATACTTTATTGGTTTCATTTTCAGATGTTTGCATAACACCAGAGGCTTCCTTCAAGTTACCCCAGAAAAGCAGCAAAATTGTTTGCAGTTTGTGCCAAATTGCACAACCTGTGCATTAGATATGGGATGACTTTGGAAATAAATGACAATGTGGAGGAAAACAATGACAATGGTGAACAGTTTGAAGATTTACATGAAGGCAGTGCTGTCGTGATTTGTGATACATTAATTGCACAATCTTAAGAACTAGAAATGACTAGTGTCCTACTGTCCTTATAGATATTGTCTGATTATCAATTATTTCATCACTATAAGAGCATTTCAAGGACAGGATATGATTTTGCACCAAAGGTTCATTTATCACTTCTTTCAATGTTTACTGAAAACAAGCTCCCTAAATTTAATTGGTCCATTTGGATTGACTGTGTTTAAAGATTGCCTCCAACTGATTGTATTGTCTCTTCAACAATGGAAGAACAGATTGGCTGTCATCTGAAATAATAGAAATGAATTCATCACAAAACACTATTTACAAGTACAAATCTGATATTATAATGCAACACTTAATATTAACCTGTACTATATTTATTCCAGTATCAAATACCAACAGAATATTCTTGAGCAAAATAGTTATAGTGAAATATGGAAGGTTGAATGACCATTTTAGAAACTAAAGCAACAGATGATTATGAGATCTATAAAATTCCAGAAGCAAACAGAGCAAACCATGACCAGGTCATGAGATGTCTCCTACTATGTTTGCAAATGTGTGAAAAGGTTTTTATATGAAGGGAATGATTAATCTGTAGTTAGTTGTCACCTGTAAAATAAAATGAAAAGAGAAATATAAATTGACATGATAGGTATGGACTATCCTTAACCTGCTGAATAATTAAAACTGGTCCCAACCTTGATGTATACTAACTAAACAAAGAAAACATTACAAACTCTGACCAGAGTGCTTCCCCAGGAATCATCTGATATGGATCTACACTGTTTGCACATCCCTACATACAGTACTGATGTCCTGCACTTTAAAGATTAACTCTTTAACAATTTCCTTCATATAAACGTGTTTTCACGCATTTGCAAACAGAGTAGACCCAGATCAAACGACTCCTCTAGTCTGCTCTGTAACTGTTTGCTAATAGAATTTGATAGATCAGTTTCTTTGCCTTCTAAAATGTCTACAATGTTGCACCTTACATATTTCTTTATAACTATTTTGTTAATGAATATTCAGTAGGTATTGAAATTTGGAATAAACATAGAACAGGGAAAGGGTTAACTGAGAAATAATTATGAAATACCCCACAACACCACAATTTGGTGTATGCTATTTACTGATTTGTTACTTAGGCAGTTTATTTTAACTAAACACATTAGTAAAATGCAAGAGTTTAAATAATTCAATATCAGACCTATATTAGACTACCTATGTGTTAACTGTCTGATATGGGTCTAATCTGTTTGTCAAAGTAAGAAAAATAATTGCTATTAGTTCAGTGGTTGAGAATATATTTGGGAACTTACCATTGCTGGTCACAACCTCTCAAATCGGCCACTGCTGCCTCACCAATCACCTCTAGCATCTACAATGAAGATGTGTTTTATACCTCAGTGTTTATTTACTAGTATGTTACAATGTTGAAATTTAATAATTACCTGAACAAATGCATAAAGTTCAGCTTTCTGCTACTGTTTACAAATAAAAGATATTATATAAATATCAATTTTGAGCAATCGTTGTCTTGATTATTTAATACAATTCCTTCAATAATGTGATGTGAAGCCGAGAGTGTTATTGAGCATATAAATACAATGAATACATGAATACAAAGATATGTGAGGTGCAATGCGTGAGACTTACCTTTCAGGTATAGGTAAACCTTTGTGCAGTGCAGTGCAGAGTGGATCCGAGCGTGAAGAGGGCGCAGTGATCTGGAGCCGGCGTTTTTATACCCTCGCTCCAGTCACGTGGTCATGGTGGCAGTTCGGCCAATAGTAGCTTCGCCCTCGGAAGTAATACTCGACTCACAATGCGGCCTCGTATCACTCCCCCTCCACTTTGTTTTTAAAGGGGTTAATATTATTATGTTAAAAAGGTTTTAGTGTGTTAATGAAACAGAGTTAGAATCCAAGTATAACAAAATAGCATCGTCTCCAACTAGAAAATCCATTAATTTCATTCCTGTCCCCCTCTCACAATATAAAGAGAAACTCTCTATAATATACCAAAAAGTGAACCACATGATTATACCGTTTTGGCATTGTTAGATGTGATGAAAGAGACAGGATAAAAACTGCCAAGGTTATTACATGATTCCAAACAACATACTTGATTCATACTGAGCCACATGGCTATATGACCAAATGTATTGGAAAATAGATCCTAACGAATCTTAGAAAATAGAGTACAGAAGTTGTGTGAACCACATGATTATACTCCAACTTCGTGTTGTACCCCATTTGCTGGCACAGAGGAATTGCTCATTAGCTATAGTCGGGATTTAACCATGACTACCATTTAATTTGGTATAACTTGCAAATATTGGAGTTGCTAAGTTTCATTAATTGTTCAGCTGGCATTCCCATAAGATTGGAAGCTGCCTTTGCTACTTCGCCTATCCTCCAAGGGCCATGACATCTATCACCAGGGAAAGGCAAATAGGGAGAGTCAGTTTCTAGCAGCAGTCTTTGGTGATTACACATAAGAATTGCTTCTCGGGTTTTAGAGTCACTAGTAGATTTCCCAGAGAAACTAAAATAACAATTTGGCAAACTGCTACTCCAAGAGTCAAATTCTGCAGAGGTTCCCATAAAACAATGCCTATGTATGGGTAAATGAGTCAACTTTAAGGATTTGAACATTTCGAGAACCTCTTTAGCCGCTGAACCATTACCTCTGTCCCTACAATGAATGATGACAGGTTTTGCCAGTTGATCCGCTAATTTGAGAGCCTTTTCAAGAAAGAATCGCTGGGCCTGAATTTTACCTCTCACACACTCTTGTCTATTATGAGCCGCAGAGCAGCGACAAGTGGTGGTAAAATCAAGCCCAACTTCTCCAACAGCAATTGCTCCAGGGCGTTTCTCAATTTCTCGGACCAACCTCGAAAACATTGATTCTACTGTATCCCTATATAAGAGATGTGGATGAACACCTAGTGTGAATCTCACCCTAGAGTCCTCCCCCACCAATTTTGGCAAAAGACCCCATTTAGAAGGGTAAACAAAATTTGCAATTGCTACAACAAGATTAACAGTTGGATTAGATGCTAACTCTAATTGTTTTAGAGACTTCCTTGAATGACCGATTAATTCATCTAAATGAAAATGAGCATCTATTACACTCATTTTGAATGTAAAATGACCTCTGGGTGGACTTGATCCATCAGGCTGGCAGTATTTCAACCAAATACGGGCTGAGTTTTTATCATCCGCATTTAGCCTACAAATAAGTTTCATCAAAACCCTTTGATGGAGTAATTCCGAAATAGAAGAAGGAGGATTTGCATTATGGGATATCTTAGCGTCCAACCCAGCTAACCTATCATATTCCCTGACAAAGAACTCCTCTTCATCAAGAAATGGGGCATACGTGGGGAACAATTGTTCAGCCACAACAAAAGTCAACAAGCTGTTCAAGGAAGATAAGCCTAAGCACCTGCTGATGAATAGAAGGAAACCATTCACCAACAAATACCATGCTACGGTCTGAGACTCCCCCTGAATTTTAGCATGACCATCATGGTAATGTTTCATTTCAGAAGAGTCCCCTGCCGTGAAACAATTTGCACATGCAAAAGCAGGACTCATATACCACGGTATATGAGTGCTGTTAGCATGGCGCCTAAAATGATTGACTGGTTTTGAACAAATTCCACATGTTTGTGGGTCAAATTTTCGTTTTGGCATTGTGAGTCTAGTTTTCCTGTAAGAAAGAAGATTAAACTAGTAAATGCCATGTTGTTGTTTTTTAAGAATATTTGGATATTATTTAGATAAGTATATTAGATGTTATTATACCTTGCATTATTATCAACATTATTATTATAACATTATGTTAAAAGAAGTTGGCCTTTCTTATGTGTAATTAATATACACATATATTACACAGAATGCG